>JACJUY010001414.1:113657-133357 GCA_014220935.1 Platorchestia sp. MABIK | reverse complement strand
GGCGGGCACACAGACGAGGATACGCGGCACACAGACGCGGACAGGCGGGCACACAAACGCGGACAGGCGGGCACACAGACGCGGACAGGCGGGCACACAGGCACGTCACAGACGAGTCGAACAGAAACCTACCTGACAGGCCAAATCATTTCAGCTTAGCCCACATTCGTCACCAGTGCATTCTATTTTCTAGATTCATCTTATTCTCGAGCTCGCCTCTATCATGCTTCCACTCTGCGAAAAGTTCACTCATAATTCCCCAGGACTTTTTATTCAAATCGACGCCCGTTTGAGAATTTCTTCAAAATGTAAAGGTCTTTTAGGTTTGAGGTAACAGTAATTTCTATAAAGTTTAGAGGAATTTTTGGCAGTTTATTAATGGTACCCATTAGTCAGCCGTAGTCACTTCATTGAACCCTTGGCTGGAAATCATTCTTTCTCCCAGTTGCTTTATAGCATGCCTTCATAAAGTTCGCATTTCAAATTTCATTGGTCAGGAGTTTTTATAGTCTTATTTAATCTGATCCCGAAATTTTAGCAGACTTTTCTAGAGCTCCTGCAACTCAAAAATAGCCTGCCTGCAGCGCCCCGTAGTTTGTGTATCGAAGCCTGCAGGGCTTCCGTAGTTTGTATATAGATATAGTCTGATTCTAGTGTCCCCTTAGTTCGTGTATAGTCTGCCTCTAGTGTCCCCGTAATTTGTGTTTACTCCGCCACTAGTTCTCCTAGCTAAGCTCCTATAGTCTCGTATGAGATTGAGGAGTCGCCTCAGATTGGGGAAGTGGTCGCTTGTTCCTCTCGGGGCGAGGCAGATCAGGGGATGTTGGCGCGGGGATCACAGATAATCTCGGCCAAATACGACCCAGAGTCTGGCCAACTGTCCTCTAAACTTGGAGGCAAATAAACGCTTTCTGGGAGTGAAGCCGCGTTCGTCCGACCAACTGTTGTGCAGGAAAGTAAATACTCGTGGAGGTCCATCGGACAATACATAAGCCTGCAGTACGTCAACTCGAGAGTATCCATGGCACTTAGTGCTGGAAAATATGATCAAAGAGACAGGAGAGTTGCATGATTTCGTTCTGTACGTTCACGAAGAGCTAAAATTCATTTTTTATATTATACTGGGTGGGCTCAAAAAATTATACCCAATTTAGTATACTGATAACTCAAAATTATCAACCGCAAGGAAATGAGTTCAGTTTCATTTGTCGCTAAATTTTATTTTTTGCTTCCACCTCCAAGCTTGGTATTGTCGACCATTTAGTTCAGAGGCAGTGGTGTTGAGAGAGTGAATAATTCATTCCCACGCTACACGTGAAAATGGCAAGACAAACATATCGCTTATTTACGGAGACTATAAACAGTATACAAAGTGATTCTCTAAAAGTTTTGATCGATCAAAGGTTTATATGCATGGGGCAACGTACGACGCTTTTGCTCGTCGCTTTTTAAAGCAAAATTATACTGTTATTTTCAAGGTTTTGAAGTAATTGGGCTTTCATTCTATCATCAAAGTAATTTAATCCTTTTTTCCTTTTTCAATTTCTCATACTAACTAGTTTATAACGTTGGGGTGACACATGCAGCTCTCAGATTTTAATTTGCAGCGATAATTTTTTAATTATCGCCGTAAATTAAAATCTGAGAGCGGCATGTGTCACGACACCGTCATGAAATAGTTTGCACGAGAGATTGAAGAAGGAAAAATGAATAAAATCTCCTGATAATAGAATTGAAAGCCCAACTACTGTAAAACCATGCAAATCACATCATGTGGATTTACTTTTGATAAACATTGAAAAGTAAAAATATGCTACTTCTGCGAAAACAACAAAGTAATTAAAATCAGCGTTTTGACTACAATACTGCACGTGGAAATTATTTCCAACGCGATCAGGAATTTAAATTTCTGAGTTGTGTTGAAAGAAGATTTTAAAGATTAAAGCCTTCGTCTTAGAGATATATTTTCGTACGTAAATTCTAAATATACGATTTTCGAGGACCACTTACAAGATTATCCTTCGTAACATTTCTATAAATTAAGTCAACAGGAAGAGCTTCTCATCTCTTTTTCCTAATGATAAAAAAAACTGGAATAAATCGCGATAAAATCGAGCTAAAACGACAATTTATTTGCGCAATTACATTAAGTGTTTTCTTGGCTTCGGCTTATTCGTAGGATACAAATGATGTTCCATTTTCGTTTGTTGTTGAGAGTTTATTACGTAAACTGCGTTATTTTTGTAACGTGAATAGAAATTTGGGTACAAGCTGCCTGATGCAAGTAGAGTGCTGATTAGATCTTTTCTTCGATGAATTTCAGAATGAAATTATTGTTTTGCGCCAGAGAACTTTTTTCTTTGTATTTTTTAATGCAAGGAAACTTTTTTGATGTTTAGGAAGACGTAATCGTAGCGACAAATTACGGAGGCAATTACTATAGCATCTGAATTTGGGATGTTCTATTTATGGCATCAGACCATGGCGTACGATGAATGGGGCATCAGACCCTCAGGGAGATAAAACTATTATATTTATGGGAATGAGCGATCGCAGGGGGAATACATGAGGTCCCGAGCTAAAGGTTAGGTAGGCCTTCATTTGTTAAAATGGAGAAAGTATTTTTTTAGTGTTACGGATCATCTTTTCAAGGCTCACTTCAAACTTCAAATTTTTCAGCATCTACTACTTTCTTCTTCAACATTTATCATGTTTCATGAACTTCTTTCTCAAAGTTCTGTTTCTATGTACCTTGTGCATTGATACCGCCTTCTCTTAACCCCATTCTAAATGGTGCTTTCCTCCTTCTCCTCTTTGGAACGCTCTTGGTGCGGTTAGGGAGACTTAAACTAACATCTAATCTAATTTTTGCTAGATTTTTTCTTGGCTGACGATGAATGTGGCATAATAGAGGCATACCCTAATTATGGCACCAGAATATGGTATGACACCTAACTATGGTACCCTAATATGGCATACCCTACTTATGGCACCGGAGTGCTATAGCTTGTAGTGATAGTGGCATCTGTTTGGGGGGGCACACTAAGTATAGGTCTTTTAATTTTATTGAAATTAGCCAGAGAGGCACCCATCCTGTTCAAAAGCATAAATTCTTTGTTAAACTTCCAGAAAGTTTTTTTTCTACCGTAGCTCAGGTTAAGACTCACTCGCGTGCTAACTGAAGTCACCCTAAAAGGGGAATATTTTTGCCGAGTCTCATTACTGTATCTCGAGAGTCGTGTCGACGCTTCGGTGAGGGTGCACAACTCTAACGGAGCTTCGCTGGCTGTCAGAGTCATAGAAACCATATTTAACTTTCACGACCTCAAATTTAACTCTCATTGGATGCAGAAATTAATTCTCTATCGTATTTTTCAAAACTTTTCCATATGAAGAAAAAGCTTTGTGTTCAAAAATAATGATTAAAAAACAACACAAAAAGGGTTTTGTTCAATGAATTATTGCATTTGGATTTTGTAGGGAAAAAATTCAAATCTATTCGAATTATTCGGATGATGGTCGCACAAGACGTAGTTGAATTATTTTTTCGGCACAAAAATCTTTGATTTTCTTGAATCATCGTAAAAGTCAAATTAGTATTTTCTTGAATTCTTGCAGTTCTGTGTTTTCCACTTCCTGGTAAGCCTTCCAATTGAGCACAGTTCCTCCTTTATTAAATTTACGCACCTTATGATTCATGGTTTGTTTAATTAGAGATGTTCTGTCAGGAAATGCTTCTAAAAATAACCGGGACACTTGTTTGTAGCTTCTTGTTTGAATGTAGCTATTCACGATAAAAATTCATTTCTAGTTGGTTGGTTGCACCTTGAAGGGATTGGATTAATTTTTCTACAAATAACACAGCAGATCAACATGTATTTCACAAAACAACTGTATTAAATCTACAGCTAAGGATGTGATAATTAATTTCTGCATCCAATGAGAGCAAGTATTTTAAAATCGATTCACTTGGTCTCCTTCGAAATATTGGTTCACTAAAATCGGTATTTTCAATTTTATTAGCATTTAATAGTGAGGTATGCATTATCGGAATCCCTAGTCTATCTGGGAATTAGCCCTCATTGAAGGAAGGAAGCAAGAAAGATCTGAGGTGCCGAGCTGAAGGTTAACTACGCCTTCCTTTTGTGAAAATAAAATACTATTTCTGCCACGAACCATCTTTTTTCGGTGAACAACAGTCCTTTTCTTAGCACGCATTATTTTCCTTTAAAAATTTTTATCGCTTGTCATTAGCTTTTTTCAATCATGCTTATTTCTATTATACACTCACGGTTATTTCAACCATACACGTACGCTGATTTCCACCATTCACTAACACTTATTTCCACCACACATCTACACTTATTTCACCATACCCTAACATTTATTTCTATCATACACTAACCCTCATTGGCTATTCGAACTCATACATCGAATACGCACATACATAGAATCATTTACAGTGAGTCCTTAGACAAATTTCAAATACTCTCACTCATATTCCAACTGCATGTGCGCTCGTGTGCATTATATTCGAACGAGAGATTTTTCCCTGGAAAGGTAATTGCGCAAATGATTGATTTTTATATTTAACCCATTACGCTCGCTCTTTCTGAAATGTCATGAAAAAAAGGCGGTGTTATAGTATTTCAAAGAACGATTTGTTTCTGTTTGCCAAAATTAAATTCTAAGAAGTTTATTGCAACTAATATAGTCTCTTTAAAAACTTCGATTTGTTCCAATGTAACAAATTAACGCACTGAAAAACTGCTTCAATTTTTAACCCGAGTCTCTAAAGAACATTTCTAAGCCGAGAGATTTTGCAGCATGCAGTGGGAGGCCGTCGTGCGACATCGACCCTCGCTGACCAGGGCCATGCAAATGCCGGGCTGTTAGAGTCTCCAGCTATTGCTATTTATTCGCAATATCCAAATGGACCAGCAAATCTGGGAACAGAATGAAGTACACACAAAGATTTGCGCTTCCTCTCCCCGCGAACTTTTTGTCGCCGGCTGTAAACTTGGGGATCTCACGCAGCTTTCTTGCGCCGCTGTTGGACGGCCCGCAAAAACTTCGTCTCGGAGAAATTCCCTAATGTCGGAGTGCGCGATGACGAGCAGTAATGTTTGAATGAGATTCAAATCTCCGATAATAACAGACTTAGGTATGATAGTTTCCTCACATTTCAACAGCAGTTTCGTGAATGGGGTGTATCATGGGCTAGAGCAGATATACCTTAGAAATTGGGGTTTCGTGAAGCTGTAACCAGACCTTCCGTGTTTGAATGCGTTTCAGCCAGTAAAAAATATGAATTTTCTCTCCTTACTTAACGTTTGTGCGAAGTTATGGTCTATCAGGAAAGGCCTGCAGGGAGAGGTCTGCGGCGGAAGGCTTGAAGAGGGAAATCTGCAGGGAGGTTCCTGCAGAGTAATGTACGGGAAGAGGCCTGAAGAAGGAGGCTGAAACGGGAGGACTGCTGGTGAGAGACCAGCAGAAATAGACCTGCAGGGAAATGCCTTCATGGGGAAACATGCAGAGAGAGGCTGCCGGGGAAAGCCAACGATGGGAGGCCCCGCCTCCCCTTTCCTGCAAAGGGAGGCTTGCAACAAGAGGCTTGCAAAGAGAGGTGCATTTAATACCTTTCAAGCCATCGAAACAAACTAAAGAATATTTTGAAACAACAGTAAGATACATGACCGAGCACGCTACATTTGAGCTCAGTTAACATATTAAATAATGAAAATTCAGATCCCTAACGTCGGATTGCATTGCTTCTGGCAATAATACGAATTAGTTTTTGTGGGGATGACCGAAGCATTGCCTGAATCACAAAGAACGTTATTGTTTGAAGTTATATTTTCGAATGAACAAAGTTATGAATTTTCATGTCAAGTCTAGTGTATGTGCGACCACACTGTGATTGTTGTACTTCAGTTCTCTTCTCTGCTTTTTATTGCAGTCGATCTTTGAGTGACACATCATTTTACGTGAACATCAACTTAGCCGTTCTGGTAATAATTTTTCCGTTATTCATAACTTGACTCAAGCGTGGTATTGCTCGAAAAACTGAAACTGACTTTCGTCGATAAAAATTGAGGTTTGCATTAGCCCATGTATAATTTAAGAATCGATCCTAGTGTGAAACTTCATGGTCGCAGCTCTCGCTAGGTACACACAGTATGTCTTTCAATTCACACAGTCGAAGCGATGAACTTTTTATTTTGGTTGTATGGAGTTTTCTTGAAATTAATGGATTGCTCCGAAGCTGAGTCATTGGAAAAATTATTGTTTGTTCAAGCATTTCATTTAATGAATTTAAAAAAATGTAAATACGCACCGTCTGTGTCTCACACAATTTATCACATCTGTGCATCAACTCCACGCAGTGAGGTCAAATCCTCTCAAATTTGAAATTTTCTCTTCTGAATGGAACACAAAAAAAATCCAGTATGGAGCTCTGACATTTACATAAGAGCATCCGGTGTTTATAAACATACGACACATTTGAAACTATGTGTTTGTGTGAGTCATTCGAGCTAAAGTCTCGATAATTTGTCAGCCTTGCCAGAAAGACGAGAAGCAAGAAGTCACACAGTGAACGTGCAATTTTCTATAAACGCACCTCTCGACGTTACGTGCACACATGTGTATCCAATATACAGTATACTTGTCTACCACCTTCGCATTCCACCATTCTTGAAAAATATTCCTTTCCTCTGCATGGGGACCGAGACATATGCTCCTAAAATGCATAATTGGCTATTAGATAGATGTGAACATTTTATCAGCAATGACATTCTTGAGAAAACTCACATCGTAAACTTTTTATACGTCAATTAAAATGCAATAGTTATTATCCTAAGTTGAAGAATTATCTATGCACACTGTACATAGATAATTCTTCAACTGTATTCTTACCTGTTCATTGTACAGGTAAAAAATAAAAGTGCTAACACCTGTTACTAATGTACGCTCTGAAACTTCAAAACTGGACTGCAATTGCGACTGCATGTTCATTTGTGGACAAGAGGGTAAGAGTTCTGTAGTGAATGACAAGATTTCTGTATTCGAAATCAAATTTCTGTACTGCAGAAAAACATTTCAGTATTTCGCCAACCACGTCAGTTTTCGTTTAATGCATTTTCACGCACGTCTGGTGAACTTTATTTTCGTTTGGAAAACTTTGGAAATTTACACTGGTAAACAACAAGCCCTGAAGTTAAGTCATTTAACTCTTCACAAAAACACGTTCTTCATTGAGACATCGCTTGCTGGAATGTTCAACATTTACAATTTTCCTGCGTCATTTCAAAATGCCGGGTGAGAGAAGTATTTCAATTCTTTGTTGAAGCTGGCGCGTGAAAGGGAGGTTAGAAAGCGAGTGGTCGCGAGACTGACAACTCAGACGATGACGAGAGCAGTTTGCTTGTGAAACAAATTACAGCCTGATTCATTCCAATCTATTTTATTCTTAGTAACACAATGATCACTTCACAGCATTTTCTTCGTTTTTACAGTATTTGTGACCAAGAAGCTCTATTATAATTCAAAAATAAAGTAAAGTAAAGGGAAACTATTTTTTGCACTGTAGAAGCATTCCTCGGCGGCCTCGGGCTTTTTCCAGAAAACGGCGGTGTCTATTCAGTGAGAGGTTTTTGCTGTGAGGTCCCCATAAATATTTGGGAGGGACTGAAAAGATCGAAGCTATGGAAGCTCCTCCATTATTTATGGCAGCAACATGGCCACATCACCTTACGCAGTCACAATGTTCTCGCTCTACCACGGCTACCTCAATTTATAACAAAGCTAACAGTTTTGTCTGATCACGCGACACAAATTAAGATGAAATGCATTGAGAACAAGTTGTACCTAAAGGAAAACTGTACAAACAAAATCCTCACTGTGTGTGTGAGTGACAGCCTGTCTCTAAATGTGTTAAAACTTAAACTGTGATGCTGCATTTCTTGGCTAGATTTGGCAAAATTCCCCTTTGAATCCTTGCTAAAAAGAGTCGCAGTTTTTCGAGGAGTGTTGCCAAAAAAGTCCTTCAAAAACTTCATTTAATGCTGCGTAATTTCTCATTAGAAAATGCCAATGGAGAAATAAGACATAAAAATCAAAATAATGTTCTTTTCTTCGACATACCTCTTGCGCAACGGCTCAGCTCCTGCTGTATTGGAAACATACAAATGTTACAAGGCCCTGTTTTAGTTAGTTTTGTTGAGTTACTTATAGTGTTATCCAGGTATTTTATCATTGTATAACGTTCTCGTATGATTTTTATGAGAGAGGAATTTAAACGCAATTTTTTGAGATCATCCAGGAAGTTTTTGATATTTAGTGTTTACTGAAGAGCACCAGACATGTCTTGCAGACGTCACTAATTATTTTGAACTCTATTGACTCCAGATGAATCATTTGGGGTGTATTGTTGATTGTTTATTCCCTCCCCGCGACTCAATTTGCTTTCTTCTATCTATCTCCAGTATAAGAAATTTTTCTTTGAAGAGTTGATGGTGTTTTCATGGCAGAGGATTTATAATACTTAAAATCAAAAACTCCATCCATTTATAGAAAAAAGCACCACCTGTCTGTTAAAGAAGCATCACTTGTCTGTTATCAAAACTCTACCTCTTTTTTAAATAAGTCAGAGAATTCAGACGAGGATATAAACACGGAGATTCGTGTCTAAATCGACGTTTTAATTCCTTGACCTATTTAACAGAAAGAAAAAGTGTTTTTGGAAGACAGGTGGTGCCTCTATTCTACCGATTGGAGGAGCATCTATTTTGAAGTTTGATAAATCAGAGATGAATAAACGATCAGCTCTTGAAAGAAAAATATTTATTGTGGAGATGGATAAAAATACCGTCCCACTTTTGAAAAATTAAACGTTTCAATCCTCATCGATAGTTTGAATCACTGAAGAAGAAAAATTGACTTGTGTGTATTTTAAAACGAGTGCTGCAAAATACGGTCTTAAATGGAACAAAGGTAAAAAACTGAAAATGCATCGGTGTGCAATCTTCAAGAGGTACGATCATAGCATGTCATGGAAAGATTTATTTAGCTTATAAGTGAACAGGTCTTCTAAAATTCCAGTGTTTCAATTGAATAAACACAAATTCGTGATTTTAGGAATCATAATTTAGAAGCTGCAAATAATAGGCATTAGGGGGAAGATTACTTCTAAATTAGGTGCGTGAATTTTGGAAGACCATAAAATACCAAATGCAGGAGCGTCTTTTGTCAAATTTAACTATGAATTATGTATCAAAATATATTTTGCCAGCTTGCTATGTGAATTTAGTATTTTAGAATGATACTTCTGAGCAAATAAACTTCCTTTAGAATTGGATTTTTTCAAGGTCTCTTTCTTTACAATAATCTTTCTAAAGGCGTCGATAGGCTTTACAGCTGTAATATTACGGGTGCTGCAAAGTTTTTTTCAACTCTGAAATGTTCCCAAAAACGTCTTTAACGGAGATTTTTAAAAAAAGAACTGACGTAGAAAATCCTTAAATTATTAAAATGATAAAAACTGAAATTCGTCAGAGATTTTGTTGGGGTGGCCACGGCAAAGCAAGTGAGTGCACAAGGTACATCTACATATCTATAATTGAGAATCACAAAGGAGAGCAGAGTGGGCTCTACCTGATTGGCAATTACTAAATTATTTGATTCACCATTGTTCATTTTTATAGTTTTTATCACAAACGACTGCATTTTCTCGAAACAAACACGTCAACTGATGGTGCGTTTGACACCAAAGTAGTCTGAAGGAAACTTCCACAGCATTAGGCGATGCCACTGGGAGGTGTCGCTTCTCTATTCGTGCAACTTACTTCCCTGCCAAGAAGCTTCCCCTGCCATGTCTCGTAAAAATCAGCGTTGAAAAGCAGCTTCAGCGCAGCTTGAAGCGCCACCATTTGAACTGAAGATGTAAGGTTTGCAGTCCCACAGGAAACTGTGATTTCCTTTATATTCGCGTGACCAGTTTGCATGTTTCATAGTTAACCCTTCACTGACTCACGTGCCATTTATTGCACACTGAATAAAAATGCTCTTCTATATAATTACTCATCAAATTTATTGATCTTCAACTATGGATGACAGCAATGCTAGAATATTCTTGTCACATTCTTAACTCAAAGTGGAAAAATTTGAAGTTTTTGAAAGATTAATAACTTAACACAAATTTGCACAATACTTATAAAAAATAGGTACTAAAATATGACAAAGAACAATATCAGCTTTGTAGGTCGAATAAGCTACAGAAAGTAGACTTCTATGGTACCCTATCATGCAAGAGATGAACTTATTCTGAAGTTACAGAAAAAGTATCTTAGTATATTTATGTCTGTAACTTACATAAAATGAGTTTTGAAAATGAGTTAAGGACATAGAGTAAGCATATGACATTGTACGTTGATATAAAACTGAAAGGAATATACGATGAGAGCGGGTTCAGTGTTCTTTAGAAGCATTATATCAAATATATGTAAATGTATTTGATTTTGAATGTAAATATATACCCATACACATGCACGTGTGCAGAGTCTTTCAAATATATCCGTACAAATTTTAAAAAGTTTGCTGTTTTGATCAATCTAGAAGTTTGCAACACTGAAAGCATCTGTTAGGCTTAGTTATCTATGAAACCAGCAATTAACGTCTGAAATGCGTTGCATAAACAAAACGCAATTAAACAGTCGAAACGATACAGCTATTTGTATCCATGTCGCGATCAGCCTTTATTGTAAAATCCCTTCAGTATTCTAGGCATACCGTTTAAAATGTCTTGAAGAGTTTTGATCAATTTGGCCAAGAGTGCAAAGCCACGAACACTCCAACGAAAGATAAATTTTCCTCCGTTCCAAGCCTGCCTCGAAAGAAGTGTCAATGCCAATCCAGCCGTGCTATTATCGACATTGGCTAAGAAGAGGCTCGTAACGTCTCAACAATTCCCAAGGTGATCAAAGACCTTGGTCTAATCACTTGTGTCCAAGGAAGGAACCATTTCCGAAAATAAGATAAAAGAAGTTCGTCGGAAGAGGTGGAAGAACATTTTGCATTGGTTGAAGACCAAAGGATCGCCAACCAAGTTATTTTCTAATGAAGAGATTGGGCTTATAACAGACATAACGATCGCTGGATTGCCTCTTCGAGCGCTGACGTTCAACTCACGATGATTACGAAAAAATTAGATAGCATTGAGACCCTCAGTGATTTCAAGTGAGAATGACTCACTTATTTGCCAACACCGAGAAAGTGAATACTGAATTTTCCTGCACCATTGTGCAAACACAAATCAATCCATGAATGAATACCAAGTCTTCAAGTAGGAATTTCATGTTCCAATAGGACTCGACTTCCACCCACACAGCGAGAAAAACTGATGAATTGCTTAAAAGGTCCGGTTTACGATTCTGAGAGAAAGGCTTCTGGCCTTCTGACTCGCCTGACTTGAGCCCGTTGGATTACTCGTAACAGCGCCATAGCCCTTAAAGGACGCCAGGTAGGCGGTGGAATCATTGTAAACTGCAGAAATCATCCGCGCCGTGTCTATCTTTCAAACGAGTAAACAAGCCGTGATCATGGCTGTAGGAGGTCAAATCGAATAAAGTTTTTGTTTTCCTGGTCTGCTTAATAAGTTGTCAAAATAATTGAGTATTACGTCACTTTCTTCGTTGAATTTTTATGATTTAAGAATCGAAAAGAAAATTGTGCGGATTTGTTTGAAATACCATGTATACTGATATTGGTAGCTCTATGATTAAAATTACATCCAGTACTAGTCACGATGATGTTTATGGTTCAGGGGCCGACATTTAGTGTGTTTTTTCGAGATTTGTCTCGTCTTTCCATGAATCTCTATTTGTCACACAATAATATTGAGCGGTAATTAGAAATCACTTAAGATTCAAGTCTACTTTTGAACGCTGAAAAGAAAACTATTTTATCATGGTTTTGCTTTTATTTCTCGTCAAGTAGGAATGGTGGTCAGTTTAAGCATTCATTTGCCGTCAAAGTTCAGAGTTTTGGCTGACTTTGACTTTCCTATGAAAAATTCCAAAATAAAATATGCAGTAGCTAAACTATTTCAGAATGTGGAAATTTTGAAAGTCATTGATGTGAGTGTTGTATTCTAAGTACACAATACAATATGTAGCTCTAATAGATTTTTTGCAGCGTGAATCCTCTGTCATTTGAACTTTCGTTTGTGTCGTGCCATTATTCAATGATATACCAGATAAACAGATGAATCTAAGGACGGTAAAGGAATTTTAGTGAATTCTTTGGTATAGGTTGAGCATCACTTTATGCAAAATTTGAATGGGTTTGAATGTGCTCTGCTGATATGATTAACAGTGTCTGGAAAAGTGTTATTGCTATTTAACATTACTTCCAAAAATTCACAACTGCCAGCCGTTTGAAATTTTCCGTCGCTAATCATAATGATCGGGAGCTGTGTTTTTTCTTCTTAGAGATGAGAATAAGCTTTGTAGTTTAATTGACGTGTGTGCCAATTTCATTTGTTTAAGCCCGAGTGAAAGACTTTTTAGTCCCTGATTTATTTTATTAGAGATTTCCACACGGATTCCACGGGGAAAACATGTTGATAATGTGCTGTTGTCCACAAAGAATTTAAATTTGAATTATGAAAAATATTCAACAGCGTTTATGCAAATAAAGAATAGAAAAGGCTCAAGAACTGATCCTTAGGGTTTCCTTGTTTGAGTTATGTTTTGGATTTGAATTGTCTATGACTGTGAATTGTTAAAGGCTTGTACGATTTGAAGTTTACGTGCGAATGATATTTTACGCCTCAATGGCATACTTTATAACAACACGTTACGATCTACACAATCCAATGTTATTTAAAGCGATTGAAATTGAAAGTACAAGATTTTCCTCACGAAAATTTGAATAAAGGAATTGTGAATGATTTAATAATTTGTTCCATAATGTGTTCTTTGGCGTTCATTGCCGAGTGTTACTTCTGTCGGCTGTCCATAGCTATTCTGAAGTCAGTGACAACTTGTTATAAGTGCTAGTCTATTGATAGCGGTAGAAATAACGGTAATATGGGTAGAAAATTATATTTATTAAGGGTTAAGAGTTTTCATACTTTTTGGTAGGCAAAGTGCTTCATCTTCTGAGAATAGGAAGAAAGGAATCTGCACAGCAGTTTAATTTTTTTATTTTTACAGATTGCTTTCTATAGTATGATTTCAATGCTGTGCCTTATTAAGTTAGTTTTCCCATTTAATCTCAGATTTATGGTTTGACAATGAAAAAAGTCTTAAAACGTTCGTTTCATGCATTTTTTTCATTGTCATCATTGTTCATTCAATCCACAAGAAAAGTGCCCCGTGCTTTAAACAAACTGTGCCAAGAAGACCTGTGGCTCAGTTCAATTGTCTGTCTCCTTTGAATTAATTCAGTCTCACCGCATAAATGTCTGTTTCTTGAATCAGATTTAATTTCATCCCGGATAGAACTTCCATCTCTTTATTTCTCTTCTCTCAGAAATAAAGTCTCGTTCTTCATAAAGAAGTGAAATTAAATTTGATAACCTCGATTGCAGAATAATTGCACCGAAGAGTTTCGCACCCGTTCTAGGAACCAGACTATGATCAGAAAAAAGTCCAGTGTTTTAAATTATGAGACAAGAGAAGAACCACGGAGACTGCAGCAAACAACACACTCTCATTGAATTTTAATTGTTAATTTTTGTGAATGAAATAGAAATATTACGTTATAATTCATTTCGAATGCAAGATCTGCAAGATCTGCTTCAATTCATAAATCCCTTTAGCCTATGTCTATGTGTGAATAACAAATACAGTAGATGAAATCAAAAATTTTTCATTTTTTGCACAATGCGTGAGCCATCGAACTTCATCTTATCTTCTCACGAGCGATAAAATTAACACACTTGTCAGAGGGATGCAGGAAATTTTTCTTCAACTATCGAACAACTGGTAAATTTTCAGCCCAGTAATTTGCCCTGACGTGTTGGCCTATTTATTAAAAAATATCATTTAAAATGAGAGTAGCAATTTAAGGAGAAAGACGTAACATTGCAGTCACAGAAACAGAGCATCTTTCATTTTTTAATTTTCGAGAGCACAAATATTGTATATATGCTCTGAGCCTAAAATATTTCGATAAAGCTTACTCCCGTATTTGGTGCTTGTGACTCAATTTTGTCCTGATGATTCACCATAAGCATCTGAGTCTCAGTATGAGTGCTTGATTTACCAACTGTACATGAGAAAAGTCAGTATCCACTTGAGTATTGGCTTGAAATGTGCGTCCAACATCACCTCCAATATCAGAATAGAATTCGCTGGAATCGCAGCTAAAACGTCATTTTGAGTGAGAACTTGAGTGCCAGCTTGTGTGACTCGCGCCTCCAGTTTGCCAACACCGCGAGGCGCAGCTCGACTCCTCAAATGAACAAAAAAAAAAGGAGTCAGCGCGCCAATTTGCGCTCATCGCACCCTGCCAATTCACATAAATCCGCAAATGGACCGGTTTCGCCGTCGCTAATCCCGAGATCGCGAGACCACATCCCCTATACGCTCTGCCAGGCAGCTGTGCGACGGTGACCTGCGCCAAAATGGGCATGGAAATCAGCGAGCTCGCCGGAACCATGTGGGCTCCCAAATTTCCATTTCATTTTCGTACGCGTTTCCTACGTTTGAAATCTGAAATGTATCCTCTCTGATACGTTGAGGCCGGGATTAAAGTCCTTAATCAATTTGCGATATCGGCTGTAATTGTATTTTATTTCAAAACTTCAATTTCATGCTCATCTAACACTACATCTATTAAATTAACAAATTTGTCACATTTTTCTGGTAAAATTAAATTTCCATTATAAAGTCGATTGAGCTTACGGGACACATATGTATATTATTTCACTATGGCGCAGAAAGCATGCCGGTTGTCATGACTTTAAATTAAACATTCATTCAAGCAAAAGGTACTAAAAAGCTCTCAGCGCAGTTGCACATCGCAAACTTTTGTATCTGATTGAGTGGGAAATGACTGGAAAATAAAGTAAATTAGCTCTAATCAACTCATGCATCAATAAAAACATGTTTGACTCTCGGACCAGTATGCTTTCGTGAAAGCATCGTCAGTGAACGTCATCTAAAAAACATAACTAAATTTGTATAACAACTGAAAATGGTATAATACACATATCTAGAATAAAAAATCGAAGACTATGAACTGACGAACAACAGTTCACCTAAAATTGGCAAACTCTATTTGTATCTATTATGGTTCACATGTTGAAGAAAGATGCAACGGAACTCAGGTGATATTGTTTGAACGGGAAAGCAAAGCGGAAATTGTTGCATGTATAGTCATTTCATTAATGCAATTAGTAAAGTTTAAATTAATAAAATTTAACGTTTCGAACTCAACAGTTCATCTTCAGCAAAAATTCAGAAAAAAAGTAATTTTCACTGTTCCCTTTACCACGTTTTATTGAATGTTTACTGAAGATGAACTGTTGAGTTCGAAACGTTAAATTTTATTCATTCAAACTTTACAAATTGTATTAATGAAATGTCCACACGTACAGCGATTATCGCCTTGATTTTCATTTTAAGAATCAGACGCATTAATGCGGACGTAATTTTAGATTTTTTAACGGGTTTTGGTGAATATACATGCTGTAGATCATGATTCCTGGATTCTTCAGGATTTTGCGTTGCTTTCCGACTCTAATTGAAAAAGAATCCAGTCGGAAAGGATTGTTTAAATTTCTTCTTATTAATGAATGTGTACGTTACCATTATCACATATCATTCTGTTTTCTTTTCATGTGTTTTTTAATATATTACTGGTAAAATCACTGACGATGAGCAAGTTTGGTGTGAGTGTCGATTTTATTTTTTTTTACAATTTTTTTTTATTTCACACTGAGGGTTAGATCCCTGACGAATGAACCTACCTGAGTCATTTATCGATTACACATGGGAAGATTAAGTTTATGTGTGGTAAATCATAACAAATATTCTCAACATGCCAATAAAATCCTTTCTATTATTGAAAAAATACATTCCTAGACATCTTTGAGGCTTGAAACATCTACTGACGAGAAGAAGACATCAAAGACGCTTTAAAATACAGTACATTTGGGCACGTGAATGCTCACGTACAGTAGAATTTGCTAGAAATTGACATGAAATGAAGTTAATGAGCGCAAAGTCGCTGAAATTGAAATAATTCTAGTTCAAGCCACGTCATTCCACTTAGACGCTGTCAGTGAAGATGATTTTTGGGGCTAAGCAACGATAACAGAAAAAATTGCATCATACGTAGAGAAGATGAAAAATTAACCCTAAGTGCACTGTTTCGTATGTATGTATGGCCCTCCGGTGTAATACTCTGAGTATAATAGTAATAATATGGGCGACTTTTTGAGCCAGTTGAGAGTTTAATGTTCAATTATAGCGTTTATTCATCGTGGACCAGCTGCCTCAGAATTGAAGACGTAGTCTGCATTGTCGACAATTTTTTAGAAAGTCAGCAACAATGGCAACGATTCTACTCCCCCATTATAATGACTTGTCTGCCATCATTCACTGAGCTCATAGTATTCGTGGCACGTGCTTCTTGTCGTCGAATTTCGATTAAAAGTACATTTTTTGCATTTCAGATATTCAATTTACTTGCCCTATTGCTTGACTGCTTCATACTTTTTCTTTTAGATTCGTGCAGTTCTTCCACTGGCACAATAAATCGCTCTCGATGTCGACACCACTATAAGACAAGTCAGCATCTGAAAAAACTGAAAAGTTTTAAAATCTGCAGCATTTTTCGCACCAATTCGCTTCAACTTTTGCCCATAGCCTCTAAATTTTCGATGTTTGGTAACTATCTTTCTTCTTCTTGCTTAGTCAAAGCACGTTTCTAGCAAAGCTACGTGTCTCCACTGAACTCAGTTAATTGTGCAACCCAACTGAGTTCATCCATCGGGTGAAAGAACACAAAGTGCTCGATGCGCGTGTGATATACATAGTGACCAACCCTTTGTTAAACTTAACGTAGGGTTGAGACAGTTGAAATAAACACTTTTTGCTCAAAAGTTTTGCGAAAGAGTTTTAACGACTTGAAATTTTTATCCGGTCTTTTGAGTGTTCCATTACATCGAATGCTAAATTTAGTTTGTTTACATTAATCATTCCATCTGTTGTAAAGGTATTAATGACAACACAGCTGAAATAGAAAATGTGCACCTATCTTACGGTGTAACGAATTACAATTCTAAGAAAGATGTCCCTTTTACGCACCAATATATACCGGAGACATGTTCCATCGCAATAAACATTCGTAGCCATACACCAGAGATTATGTGAAGACGGAGCACTTCACAGGGTAGAACCTGGTGGAGGACACCGTAGAAGATTAAGATATCCAAACATAATGGAAGAAATATTAGAACATTTTCAAAATAAACTAAGCACAAAACACTCATTCAGCTACACGTATTTTAAATGTAATTTAAACTACAGTGTGGAAAGTGTTCAACGATAGTGGTCAATATTAATTCCACGTTCAGCGTGAGCAAGAATTAATAAGTATCATATTATGTGGTGCTTGATATGGTAGATGTACGAAAGGGAAATAAGTTGTTTAATCATTCACTCATCTCAACCCTAAAGGGATGTACCCTACCGTACAGGTATTCTAACAATTAAACGCAGAAGATTTCTCCCATCGTGTTCAATTTGCGAGGTGGTTTTTACCCAACAAAGGCGAAGAAGTTTGATTTCTACCACAAGTATTATTCACAGACGAAGCATATTTTATTCGAGAAGAAATATTTAACGTCCATAATCTGTACTTGTGGCCTGATATGTTAATCCACACGATACGCGACAAGGTAAACGTGAAGTTAGATTTACCGTAAATCTCTGGGCAGTGATTTATGGCGACCATCTTATTGGGCCATACACAATGACGGAAACAGCGAATGGAGGAGGTTATTGGATTTTTCTTAATCAAGTATTGCCTGAGTTTTTAGAAAATGTTCCCTTAGTCGAACGATATCAGAGGACAACACGATGATGTTCCCGCATACTTCGCGATTGCTGTTAGACGGTGTTATATCTCAGGATGTGCATCGTAAAGGAGGCACAGCCGGGTGTCTTTGTCTCGCTGGGTTTCGCATGTCTCGGAGCCGGAAGTGTCGTAAACGGCCGGAACTGACCGACAGAAGTCCTCTATGGCACCTTGCCTTTACGACCTTTACAACCACCGGAAAGTCCTTGTTTGACTTCCGGGCACGACTAGTTTTAAGGAAGGTCTGTCACCGATCTAAGCAGTACATCATTAGGAGCCTTGCTGAGCGCTTACTTTCCCTTGCTCCTTAGAAGTTTACGGCTTCAGATACTGTAGTTCCAACTACTTCTAAATTAACTTCATGTTGTGCTTAAAGTAACGACACAACAGACGGTTATGGAAAACCCGATTTCCGAATCGCTGGATTACCCGTGACGTCCCCATCACACGTCCACCAAGGTCTCCTGATATTCCTCTTCTAGATTTTTACTTCCGGGGACATTTAAAAGATTTGGTGTACGAAACACTGATTAATTCGGAAGAATACATCATCAATAGAATTGTTAAAGCCTCCGCAAGGATTCGTGAAACTTCCCCTGGTGTCTTCGATGTACTGTAGTCCTACAATCTTTGCACCGTCATATCAACGCCTGCATCGCAACAGATGGGTGTCATGTTGAATATCTTTTGTGGATACCTAACTTAATTCCAAAATCTGTTTGTTTTCGTCGGAATAATTTAGGATATTATTGATTCTTGGATTCATAATGAAAATACTTTCCTAACTTCTACATTTCATTTCGTTATCACTCTCACGTAACTAATTTTTATCCAATGCGTTCCAGATTGCAAATTCCTGTAACTCTTCAGTTATCGAGTAAAATGAGTTTACTTTAATGGTCCTAACCTTATGATGAAGTTTGTTCAACAAAGTGAGGGTCACCCTGTAAACAATTACACACGCGTGAAAACCATGCGTATATTTTTGACGTTTTAATTAACGTTTGAATTTTGCAAATCAAATAGTGAATTTAATAAAAAGACACTGCAAAATCTTGTAAATATTTTCAGTCAAATTATGTATGTGATTTAAAATATGAAGCCTCTGAAAGATTGTCAATGTCACAGACATTCATGTCGCAGCTGTCACTTGCTACCCGTGCAGCGAGTCACACGAGCAAACCAGGACTGAGTGGTTCCAGTATTATAACGTTTTGTTACAATACTAAACGGTACTAAAGTTCAGAACTAAAGTTTATTATGAACTTTCAGTACTAAAATTTAGTTAAATTACGGTAATAATGTTTTTGTTGGACGAAAATTCAAATGTAGGTAAGAAGCAAAAATCTACGCTTAGGTTCCCCAAAAGAAAGCTGTGAGAGTGCAACTGATAGCTCCTAAAGAGCAGCACATGCGACATATTTTGTTTTACTCTGGAACTTACCGTTACACACACACTCAGCGGCACACACACACAGCAGCACACACACACAGCCGCACACACACACAGCCGCACCCACAGAGCCACACACACTCAGCGGCACACACACACAGCAGCACACACAGCCGCACGCACACACACAGCCACACACACAGCCACACACACAGCC
>JACJUY010001414.1:30843-99983 GCA_014220935.1 Platorchestia sp. MABIK | reverse complement strand
AATAATTAAGGCCCTCACAATTGATGGCTTTAAATGTTTTCACGGCTCTCAGAATTGCGAGCACAGCACGCTCACACAGCCATCGTTTTCAAGAGCTCTGTATACCTCACACGGGTATCAGATGCTTCTTAGGACAAAATCTTCTTAATTCTTACCCGGCTCCTCAAACCCTCTTATGACACGCTACCCCCTCCCCCACGCACATACGTACACTCAAAATCTTCAAAAATGCCCACCTTCTCTCTGGGATGGCTGCCGCTAAATTCGTCTGTCGCTAACGAATCAACAGACTTACTGTTGGTGATCTGAAGCAAGTCAACATATTTACACATACGTAGTAAAAGATTTTTATTGGACGAAGGGCAATAGGTCTTTCTATTTCGTTGCTTACGCACAAACCAAGAAAAATAATCTACTGCAAACCTATACCAGAGTTTAAACAAGAACAGTAATAACTAGCCATTTATAAATAAAAGGAAAGCTCTTACATCCGTAAAATATATGTTATTACGTTTATCATCCAACTTCTCGTGAAGCTTTACCAAACTGTTTGCTACATTCAACACACAGGAGCTTACCCTTACCCACGGAATGATTTCTCTTCCACATCTTTTCTGATATCTGTGTATGGTTGGTATCTGAGGGCAGGGAACTTGTGTAGCACTTCGAGAAGGGGTTGCTTTACTCTTTCATGTGGCCATATTTCATTACGTTCTATAACAATAATTGAGGTACGCAAATCCAGCAATCGAGGCGGCGTCGCCCGTAGCTCCCGTTTGTCACCGTCATGATCCTGGCGCTGAGGGCCCGTCGTTGATACAACAGTTGGTCTAAAGGGAGAAATTTCTCACGTAGCGTTTCGGTTTTATGCGATGCTTTTTCCGACGGCTGACGTGCTTTAGCTCAGCTTGTCTGAGGGGGATGGTGAGCAAATGAAAACAATTTAAAAGTGGGTAAAAATGAATTAGAGAAGCAGAAAAATAGCTCAATCCGGAACAAAATTTTATTTGAAGTGTATATTTTGACTTCAATTTTCGTGACATATAATAAGAAGTTTTCTTATTTCGATTGAAGCTAAACTTAATATCCATGCATTAGTACGTTAGTTGACACTAACATGTTTAACAACAATTACAGATAAATTACTGCGAAAGTTTAACTTATTGAGAAAAGACCGAACCTAAAATCAAACTAAAGTTGAATGACAATTTGTAAAAATTTCAGCAAAAGTTCACTTTGCTTTCAAATAACTACCAAGCAAATTTCCTCGCTTGAGAACATAGATTTTCAAAAAATAGATTACCATAAAAAATTTCGATAAACGCAAGCACCAACAAAGTAACTAAAACTCCTGAATTTATAGGTTCATTACATTGCGGAATGTTTAGAGAGTAACGTGAAATTTTGGTTTTCTGTGAACAAATGGCCATCTCGCATTCTCCACTCATTTTATTTTTTCTTGAATGTTCTTGCATTTTTTTCACAGCTAGTATGATTGAGTACACACTCTAAAACTCGTAAAGAGTGTACCAATATTATTCAGGTGTGTAGCAGAAACTCTCAAATGTTCACTGCTTAGTATTAATCGAGTTACCAGCTTAATCCCCAACGCCTTACCAGTCCAATTTTCCTTTCATCGTTCTGATATCGTACTGATACATACTTAGCACCTTCAAAATGTAAACCTGCATTTTGAAGACAAAAATATGTGTTTTACGAATTAAATTCAGCACATCTACTTTAGCGAATGTGTTTGGAACTATATGGAAACTATAATATTTTGTCATCTTCAAAGGACAATAAATGAATTATAAACTATCATGTAATGCAATGTAAAAACTTCAGTGTTCAAAATGATCAGACCAGCATTTAGAAGGAAGATAAAGTCAAGTGTGAAACGAAAGCAAAAGAGTATATATTTAGTTTTTGTGTGTAGCCATTAAGTATCACTGCACTTCCACATCTTTTGCTGTATGGGGCCAATTTGTGTACAAGGGACTTCTGCTGAGCCTCGAATGTCACGAAACTGATGAGCTTCTTCTAAAGCAGGGAAAAGGCTTCTTTCGTATTCTAGAGAGCTAAGGAGATCTTCATTGTTATATTGTTTCAATAAAGCATACTTCACCCCCTTCTTGATTATCGAGCCTCAAAGGACCAACCTATATGGATACCTGTACTCGACCACAAATCAATTACAAAATAAAGTACCCTAATTTAGTCCTACTTCTGCAAAAATCATCATCATGCAATTGAAATTGTAATACGCAGGTATTTGAACATGCAATACTATGGCAAACGTTCTAAAAGTGTTCCCTTTTGCACTAAAATACAGGGTCTGTCAAAAAAATGTACTCCTACTTCGAATGACGGTAAAAACATTATTTATGAACACAGAGTGAAGTGGAATGGCTTCGAATACAGAAGACAAATGTAATTGGAGAATCATTTTCGCTTATGTTCAAATTGATAAACATATAAGGGATTCGCAAACGTCATGAAGCAAGTCATTAGGAATATCGCGACATTGTCTTTCAATTTCCAATTTCAACTCATTAATTTGTTTTTCGTTTGGGGCGATAAACGTTGTCGTTGAGATATCCCCACAAAAAGAAGTCCGTGGGCGGGAGGTCTGGGGAACGTGAGGTCAATGGCACTCCTTCGTCCAATCCACGTTTCTGGAAAAGCTGTATCGAGGTGAGCTCGTACATCACGATGGAAGTGGGGAGGTGCTTCATCTTGCAGAAAGTAAATCTCGTCGTCATCACAGAACATCTCTGAAATTTGTGAACCGACAAACTCCCGAAACAAGTTGAGGTAACTCTTATCAGTGACAGTTCCGTTAACACAAACGGTTCTATGATGCCCAATGCGGATATCCCACACCACACTGGTACTCCTGGTAAGCTCACATTGTGTTTTAGTGTTACGTGAGGATGTACGTGGGATTATGACGATTAAGGGAGCCATTAGTTTGAAAGATACCTCATCGCTTCAGGCAATCTTCTATAGAAACTCTGCATTTTCAGCACATTTTGCCAGGTACCATTCACAGAATTGAACTCTCCGGTCAGGATCGTATTAGTCGAGAGCATGGATTAGTGTTGGGCTGAAGCATTTCCAGTGCTGACGCGTCATGGTGCGATAGACGCTATCTTTTGAGGCGGGTTGCCCGAGCAGTTCGTCGAAGAGATTTCTGTGGAGATTGAAGGAATGTTTTTCCTGCACCTGCTCTTCTTTTCCAGGGCTCGTGTATGTCCGTAGTCGTCCAGAACGTTTCTTGTTGACGTTCTGGACGGTTCCATCTGCTTCAAATTTGTCTCTGATGCAGGCAATGGTTCTGGCACGTTGGTGGCGGTTTTGCGAATTCAGTTCTGAATCGTCTTCGCACATCAATTGCGTTTTCGGTCTTCTAATAACATTTCAGGCCAAACTTCCTTACCTCCAATCTAATTTGATTTTTAGCCATGATGTGATGAATTAAATACACCTGCAATTAAAAAAACAGCATGTTATTGACTGTTAAAGTGCGATTATTATTTTTTGAGATATCCTGTACATTTAGTTGCTTGCATTTTTACCAGTTTTTTCGCTTGTTGGCCTGCTCTTTTACTTGCATCCTTTCTTGCTTACTTGGTCTGTCAGTCCATAAGGACACGTCCTATTACATTGATACCTAAACACTAAGCAATTACAGCAAAGTTATAATCCTCTTATCTGTAATTTATTTACGTTAACTCATATTCTTTCTGATGTTATCCCGACACAAAAATCGAGAAACGGAAAGAGAAGAAAATACGATGTTGTTCAAAAGTTCTTTAGAAAAAAGTATAAGCTGTTTTTGCAATTATATGTATAACTCCGCTAACGTAACACAAATGCCGACACTTTTGACGGCTAGAGTACACCAGTAAAGTCCAACGGAGCTTCAACTCCATCCACGCCTACTGCACCAGGGCGACCTCAAATATTGGAATGATGAACTCGGAACCCCCGAAGCGGGCAAATGCGGATTTAAAATCCCGGTTGAGCGCACGCACTGGAGCTCTAATTGCTCCCATCGTGCGCTCATTAATGCAAAACAATTCGTAAACCTTCAATCTGAGGGTTCACCAGCCCCTCCCATTCCGCTCTCTTCTTAAAATCGCGTATCTTTCTCTCGTGATCATGCCTATCTCGTGATGCTTGTGTGCCACTACACCTCCGCATCGATGCAGGGTTGATGCCGCTCTTAAGTTCCATTAGTGGGATTCACTCATTTGAGATGAAAGGGACATAAAGTTCACCTTAGATTCACTAGCCAACTAATTTACAATTGGACATCTACCATTATCGAAAATCATTTGTTTTAGTTATTCGTGAATACATGAGGGATGACAGGAAATCCAAGGGACTCAAACTACTAATCATAAAATTTTTCACACATCTCCAGTGACTGAAAAATTTCACAGATTTGATATTACACAAAACATGCCCTGCGCTGTGAGTAAAACATATGTCCTATGCTGACGAGGGAAAAATTTTCTCAAAGAGCCTCTTTGAAATCTATAAAAATGAAACAAATCATCACCGGTATCACGCAGACCTCAATGAAATAAACTGCTGGAACTTCGATTTTTTCTACGTTTCTAATGAACGACGTGCACTCAAACCCCAGAACTAAAGTCTGAACACTCGTCGCCACGTGTTTGAGCATCATGTGCTTGTATCATTTCCAGTAGATGCAATGGTGTAAGCGCAGTCTTACTTACGGGCATTGCTGCTTCAACTTCTAAAAAACATTTAACTTGGTCGTATTTAAGCACCCATTGCCTTTCCGCAAGGGTCTCACAGATTGTATTTTCTACGGAAGTCACCAAGTTGAAGCAAATTCACAGAATTCCTGACTCAGTTGAAGCAAATTCACTGAACGCCTTGCTCAGTTTAACAAAAACCTTAGGTATTTCTTACTAAAAACTTTACGTAGCTGTTATCAGAGCGTAGAGGCGCACTTGAAATCCTCTCAGAATTCTTTCAGGGAAATTGGCAGAGTTGCGCTGTTTGCCTGCCCCTGGAGTGCGTTCTCCGCACCTACGCCTCGAGAAACTGATTTTGTCTGGAGCTCATGCATAGCTAATGAGTAATAAAGTCTTGTTAGATGGAACTCGAGGCCAGGGACTTCACAGTGGGCGTCTCTCAATGGAAGAATTGGCAACTTTTACGGCGAGTAATAAGTCCGAAAATTCGTGAAACATTGCAGGAAAGTGACTTGCTCACGAACAAACTTGCATCTGAGATTGGATTGCGTGAGCAAAATGAGATCAATTTGCATAGAAATTCCTGAGCTGTTAAAGCACAAAGTTTCTACTCTGTAGATGGCAGGACACCTCCGTGAAGAATTCGACAATTTCTCATGCCTTAGAGTCTCGATGAGAGCAAAAATTTTCGGCATTTTTCTAGCACGAGTTGTTAGGTGTGAATTAAAAGTCACGGCTTGTTGCTTTCCATGATGATGCTTGTACTACAAGAGGAAAAAGTTGAATTGATACACCCCCCATTTGCGCTGCAGAGCAGCACGGGAAGCATCCGAAATGTAATTTCACGTCGTCCTGCATAAGTTAGCAATGGAACTATCCGTACAGCCACAAAAATACCACACTGATATTATCATTTCTTAGATGCAACTGTTCGAATGGGCCACTTGTTTAAAAAAATTTGGAAAAATATAACGATTGAAAAACTCAATTTCTCACAGGGTATAAAATTGAGAATGTATCTGAATCGAGAAATGAGGATTTCTACGTTGTTAAAATTGGTTACAATGATATGATCGTCAGTAGCATGTTCTTTCAATTATCCAACTTCCAGCAAACGATTCTAATAGTTTTTAATGATATTTGCGCAAGCTTTACCAGGATATTCTTTCTGGTGATGGCTACTGTATTATTATCGATTTTTTGTGGTGCGACTATTTATTCGAACCTTCAATTTTATTCGTAAATTTCCACTTGGTTCAAGCGAACATTCGTTGAAACCCATGGTAGAGCTTTGATTTCATCTGTCCGAAGCCAAGCAGCCACAAGTTTACATGCATGCTCATGATTTCTTTCTCAGAATTAATTTTATTCGGAATCGACTCAATGTTATTAAAAAATAATACTTATTTCTTAAACTTTACATTTAAACGCTTAATTAACCTACCCAAGCCGCCACATATTCAGGCTTCGTTCATTAAAGCGCGACAAAAGCATTTCACCATTTAAGACAAACAGTAACGTTGGACTCCATGGCGTGATAGCGCTACGGTATTTCGAAAGTAATAATAATTTATCATCGTCTGCTGTTAAGAACCTTGGTGCTAAGCTAGTGAATAAGAACCGATCTAGTGTTCAAAAGAAAATAAACCAATGAGTTCTGAGACCACTTGAGGAACCAACGTGATTCCCTCTTCCCATTGCACTTCTGCATACGTAGGTGAGATTCCACGCTTTTTCGCAGTGAAAATAAAAGAACATCAATGCCATGTGTAAAGTATTAAACATGATTTTGCAATATTTTTACTGGTACAAAATTTCAGTTTTAAAATAGATTTGAGCAAAGAAACAAATTGTTTTTCACAAATGAAAGATTTAGACGCGATACCTTAGAAACACAAATTGATCAATTAGAAAACCTTAGGATAAAACACGCAATGTGTGCAATAGATAGAGCAACTAAAGAAATAGTTCAAAATTACTATAGTCGCACACTCTAAAAAGCTCTAAATCATTCAACTTTACCTTTTTTCCAATGTTTCCATGTTCGTTCCTTTTTCAGATTATCTATTTTCATGGTATAGGAGGACCGCAGTTGGCCATTAAAAAATTTTTATTCTGCATGCTCTTTTATTCATTTTGACTTAAATTTATCAAAATGTAATTGAACTCGTAATTCAGTGCCCAAAACTTAATATGACGAGGTTTTTGAAGAAGCGTTTGTCGTGGTCGAGGAAAAGCAGTCCATCCTGTTCAAATAACACAGTACTGTGCGAGCACTCACGTTGGATCTTGTGTATCCGAGACCTCGGCAAGACCTTTCCACACAACTCTTAGATTTTCGTCGACTTTACGACACAGATTTCGGGCGGTGTTAGATGAAAGTTCATGTTTCCGCCGCTGTTTCAGAGTGACTGAACCTTTTAATAACAAACTGAACTGTAGATCTCGGGATGATGAAACGCTTTAAAATGTTACCATCACTATGTCTTGACCGGGTGAAACCAATAATCTACTATTTCGAGTCAACCCTGAGCATTTTTATCATTCCCATCGTAACGTTGATGCATGAGTTTCACGACGCAGCAGTTCTTGCATCACTTTGTGCTCGTCAACTTTGTTTGACGTGCTTCTTTTTGAGAATATTGAAAACGCTTCACACAATAATGTAGAAAATGAAAATCGTAAATACATGTACATGTATATCTTTGCAAATGAAGCAATTTTCTCAGTTCTTCTAAGGATTTAGTATGCATGCATTTATTATAATTCCCTCGTTAAATTTTTTCCAAATGATTTTTTTGCAGTTTTCTTGAAATTTTGTTCTGCACTTTTTTCTGCGTACCTTTAATCATGCAGAAATCTGTAACTATTGAAACGCTTGCCTCTGAAAACTTTTTGAAAATATTGAAAATTGAAGGGTATAAGAATAACTTCATCCCTAACTGTATGCAAGATATCATCTTCCTCTCAACTAATTTTTTTGATACTTTTTTGGCGTATTAACATATTTTCATTCATGTCGAGGTTCTTACAGCTCAGTTCATTCAATCAAAAGGGCGACGACCCGCAGGAAGGCAACCACTCATGGCGGATCAAAGTAGTGTTGTTGTACGGTCTTTACACATGAGTAGTGCTGACAGATATATACAGCTGCCAATCTGTGACATGATTCTGGGGGGTACGGGAGACTGTGCTACAGCTGAGTAGGTGCAAGCACTGGAAGGTGATGCTGCGTCTGGGTTGTATTGTTGAGAACACATGAGTAGGCTCGCCACAGGTGACGGTTCTTGTCAGTAGCGCTTTTGCGTCCTTTGTCTCCCGCCGATGTGAGAACAAATTGATGGCCGATGGGAGTGCTGATATTTGGGTCGATGTTGAGCGTATCTGAAGAAGTGCAAAAGGTGAACGAACGCAAGCGGTGAAAGGCAGGGACCGGCTGAAGCCTGTTGAAACTTGTAACTCAACAAATACTTCTGTGTTCTGATGTCTGTGTGCACTACACAGGTCTGGTTTTACTGTACATCACGCGTCTTAATGCACTGTGACACTTCTGATTCCTGCGAAAAATATGTGGAGCACAACAGTCATACGAAGTCTCAAAGTAAGCCCCTGAAAATGTTGCTTTTTTGAAGAATGAAAACTTATGTTTCTGATCCATCAATCAAATTTTAGCCAGGTAAACACATCCACACCTTATCCCTCATCACCTGTTATATAAACATGAAAAAAATAATATTCAAATTGAAATCCAGCGTCTGAAACGCAACTGCTATTTTCTGCAACAGTTATACGGCAATTTGCCATTTTGACGGAATTTCTTCAGACATGAAAGTGAGGTTCCATTTTTATTCACACGAATGAAACAAGCAAAATTTATTTTATCATCAGGATCCGATATGGACATTATGCATCCATTTTGGACTATGAAATTCGTAACTGAAGCAAAATTTCCGATTCGTAAGATGCGGAGCTGTTTGATTCCACTGTCTACGCGCAAAGACCCAACTAACTTTAAACCTGACTGTTGTTTGAAAGGGAATACGAGGCATCATGCGAGGCAGTAAGCTACTGCCATTCAGAGTCTAATGTCAAAAATGCAGCGTCTTCAAAATGTGTGAAAGCAGAGCCCGGAGGTGTTGCCATGACATACAATCCTGCCGAATGTCTCGCATGTTGCAGGACGAGATTGGCGTTTATCAGCCTATACGACAGCCACTGAAGTATGCAGGTTAGAGTTGCACGCTTTCGCAATTTTATTGTTCTTTAGCCTCTAAGTCGTGGGCGAGATATTGCACGTAGTGTACAGTACGATTCAGTTGATCGATTGAGTATGCATGAAAACATGGAGCTCATTGAACCGTTGCTTCACCCTTTATTTTGCTACTACGTTTAACTCGGTTATTTCACAGGGCTTACGGTTTCTCATGAAAAATAAAGAGAGAGACCTGTCTCATGGGAGAAATTTAAAGCCCCTAAGAAAGGATAGAGGAACAGGGAAAGGAAAATGAAAAGAGTTCACAGAGAAATTTTAAAAAAATACAGTATTAGGCATGACCAATATGGGTAAATAACGACAACGTTTCAATGATTAAAATTTTTATTCTAAGAATAGCGCATCAAAAATGAGACCCATAAAGCGAGCTAGAAAAACTGCGTAAAGGTAGATCTAGAAAAAACACATGGTGCAAATGAAGACCTTTAATAAAAAATGAGCGACTTTATTAAACCGCTTCTGAACCGCTGAACCGTCCCGCATGTATATCTTGCGGAATAATCCGCTATAGACAATAGTGTTATAGGCTAGCTCATCGTACAAAAACGTTGTCCTTAAGTGCCACTGTTAAAAAATTTCAATTAGTGATAACGCAACATATGGCGATGTTGTTCAACAGACTAATTCGACAAATGGATTTTGAGCTCACAAAAGAGACATAAAACAGAGCATTTTTTTTTCAGCACCAACAGGGTGCAGTATTGATATTCTTAGCGTAAGTGCAATTTTCTCTATATGGAAAGTACTAGTAATTTTACATTTTCGGGATCATAATCAGACGAAACACAGCTTGCCTATTCCTTCACATTTTTAACTCTGAATTCTACCGACCTAACTTTCTATTATTGCTGATATTTCAGTGGCTCAATTCCATTCTGACGTTTATACCACACACCGCCTGCAGCAAAATGAAGGTTGCGCAGTCGAGATGTGGAGTGTTTGTGCTCGTCGTAGCCGTGTGGTTAAAGAACCCGCAATTCCGTGAAGGTGTCGAGGGTTCGAATCCCGGCGCTGTGTGGCGAATTTCTCCGTTGGGTATAGAGGGAAAACTCAAATCACAATGCTCCACTCTACCCATGTGTCTGAAATGGGTACTTAATTGGCTTGACCTGGGGAAACCGTCATGGCGTTAGTTTTAAGGCATTTGAAAAACCAATGTACGAGGCGAAATATATCTATCTTGATTGGAAATAAAGCATCCTTAGATACCGATGTTTGAGTGTGAAGTGACCCGCACGGGCACATCGGCCTGCATCATACATGCAGCTGCAGCGCAATGTTTGGCCGACTCACAAAAAATTAAGTATACCGGCGACATGTGTGCTATGACTTCTTCATTCTTCCCCACCTAGACCCGACTGAATTATAAGTTTATGCCTAAGAAATTTCACAACAATTTTTAATTATTATACCTGCTCAGTGTGATGCTTTTTTTAACTTTATCTTTCTAACAGAAGCAACATTTTAGGTTATAATATACAGAATTTTAGGTTTGAAAATTAAATTTTTACTCGCAAATCATCCTCGTAAAACTGCGATTACTACAAAATTTTCGAATTATACGTACTTGAAAAATTGAGCATTTACTTCATAATAGTTAAGAAAACCAGCGTATTTTAATCTACATATAAACATCCATCAATGCTGTACATTAACAACCTACTTGAGAATTGGTCATTCTGTATTTACTGCACTAACTTGAATTTCAACACTGCTAATCCCAATCAGAAATGTCTTCACCGTTCGGTGAAGATTATTGCAGTTTATTGCAGACATTCTTTGCAGATCATGGAAGATCTTCGCAGGAGTATCTGCATTCAGTGCGGATTTAATGCAGAATTAGTGCAGTCTATGTCCGCTTTTGAAGTGCAGATCGGCATCGAATTTCTGCAAAGATCTTCACTGACCCAGAGCGAAAAATTTCATTAATCTGCAATAAACTGCACTAATCTTCACCCTACAATAACATTGGCTTCGTTCCCTACAATAACATTAGCTTAGTACTCAATTCCTGTTATAAGGTTGATTTTGGTAAAACAAAATTGTCCCGATATTGATATTTTCAATAACCCAACATCAGCTGAGCTAATTATTCAGTCACTATGGACTTGATATCGAAGTTATAAGACCAGGTGATGCTGCTTCAGCCATTTGGTTTCGATTTGCGACGGCCTTACTTGTACTTCAAACCCCACTAAGTATTGGTGACACGCAGAGGGGAAGATGTATATTCTGCTTGATAAAATGTACATTGGGATATATCATAATTACTGAACATAAATAGACTAAAATTGAGGTTTGAGGGGTAACTAAGGGATGTCACTACAAGGTGTTCCTTAGAAAAATACAAAGTGAACGGGCAACCTGTACATGCAATTTGATCCCGTCAAGTATGCGTAATTGTTCAATATATAGACATTTATTGCTGTAGTAACATATGACAAACGATTTTAGCATTTTTAGCAAACGATTTTAGCATTTTAGCAAAGAAATGCAAAAAAGGGAAATTTGAAAAATTAGACAAATTTAGGGCTAGAGATCCCCTTAATTAACTTGAAAGTTACAAGTTCGATTTGAAATCAAATTTCAGTTTCATAATGAACGCTTGTTTAAAAACAAATACCTCGCATTGGAATTATTGATGTGCAGTGCCGATTTTTCTGTTAAGATCGCTGCAGATATTTCTCTCCAGAATTTTCTGCATTGATCTGCAGTGAGCGGTGAAGAAAAATTTCTTCCCGAACTGGGCCCCGCACTGATCCTAAATAAGATGCACTGTCCCCAGATAATCGATGCCGACCGCACTAGCATTTCTGACTGGGATTTATGGTAAAAACCTTTTGGCGCAGTTGAATTCCCGTAGTTTAAACATGAAAAATATGTTATAAGATTTACTTTCAAAATAGGTATCGCCGACCCTGCGATGTTCTGCTATCGTGTCCTCGTCTTGCTCTTGTATTTTGAAATGTGGAGGACTATAATGCCTTAAACAACTACGTGTATAACGCTGCATGTTGCAGCTAGCTGGTCATTTTAAAAACTCATAACTATGTTTTGGCGGAGTCATCGTGCGGTCTAAAATTCTCTTTTTATTATTAAATCCCTGCGTGATTCCTGCGTTGTTTCGCACTTTTCTCCAAGAACGGTGATTGCCTGGTCAGCCATTAGTTTCTGCGATGGCTGCTGTGAACTCTTTAAGATAAAGTATCTTTTATGTTTTACTGCATAAGACACAGCGCTCGACTCCTTATGTTTTTTAATATTTATACAAAGTCAGCAGAATGAATGACAGCCGAACACCCTTTCCTATGTACTCACTAACCTTACACTCTTAGCCCTGGAGTTGAATGCTCCACTCAGTATAAATTTCCTGACATCGTAATCGGAATTTCGTAATTTCATGAAGAATTTCCAGATATCGTAACCTGAGTTTCCTGAAACTTCGTAATTTAATATTGTGACAGTTGAATCCTGTGGAAGCCTCATAGAGGTAGTTGTGCGTAGGAATCAATCCCTTATCTTGCACTGATACTGCCAAAGTATTGAAATTGCATGCATACTTTTTTAATGAACGTCTGTATCTTGTTGTGGGGCTGTATATCCTGTATATCTAGCCGTGCAATGCACGGGCTTGATTATGTTCTAAGTTGTGAGATTGTATCGATCATATATGCTTACCTTTGCACGGTATATTTAATATTGCTCAGCAACACATTAAAACAAAAATTCGCACTTCGAGCCCATCATCGCTCCCTAAAATACTTACGAATATCAAGACAAATATTGGACGCAATGTAAACTTTGAGTGAGACCGTACGATTTTTGAGCTGTGTGAAAGTTGTGGGATCCGAGAGAACTTCTGATGCTGAAGTTATGAGAGAGAGCAGCCAGCGGACGTGATGGACGACCACCTCTGGGAGACTCTCCTAATGAACGGCAGGCATTTCATTTTTCTCAGGATGAAGAAGATTGCCCCTCATCTCATCTTTCTAGGTCAATTTTTCAAAGAAGCTCAGAACGATAACCTCAACTTTGGTCTTGTGCTAAAAATCCTAAGCTAGGGTCCACTCTCTCTCTCTCTCTCTATCTTTTTCTCTAACTGAACTCCCATCACCTACTCATTGTAAGCAGCCCTGGATGTTCTGGTGTGAGAATTTAGCACTGATTTTCACTGATCATTATCATTTCAGGTATCAGTGTGACACAGGGAGTTTACACGAGTGAAATGAATTCTGAGAGTAACGATGTGCTCTGAGGAAACTGTCACACAATAATAAAAAGTATTATTTGTATCCTCTTTGATTTAGAATATCCTATAGACCTAAATTTTCAAGATTGAGATTTTCAACCGCATTTAATGCACACAGTGCGAAGGACGGCGTGAAATCCGTACCTAAATTGAAATTTGGTTGGCCAGACTTGCTTTATCGCGAATGGACATGCATCACTGATTTTTTAACACAGCTAGCGTAGATTTCTCATTTTTCAATACAGAGTTCGTATTTACATTAAAGCAATGACAAATTCATTCTTAGATATCATGGAAAAAAGCATTCAACGCCCAAAATAGTACAGAATATATAATTATACGTAAAACAGATATGTTAAAAGAATCGTAGCCATTCGTAATCCATATATAAAGGTTGACGTGTTGCCGACATGCAAGAAAGATCATCATTGTTTCCGCTTCAGAACTCCATGGTATTAGCTTAGAGTACTCACTTGTCCTTGGGAATATTACGGTATAAGTGCATGTGTTAGGAATTTCCAAAGCATTGTTAATTATTAATTACGGATCCAGCATATGAATGATTCTTTTTTCTCCTTACTCTAAGGGTCACGCTAGATTACCAAATGGCTACCGATCTATTTCATTGTATTATTTTTTCATTTGAAATTCATCCCTCAGTGATTTTAATTCATTATTGGTTAAAACTAAAAAGTCTATTTAGCTTCCCAATTCATTTTCTCGGCGGCACTTACGATATTTATCATTCAGCATTTCATTAATTTTATCACGAGAAACTTCGATTTTCATATAAATTGACGAAACTTAATTACTTTCAAAGAGAAAATAAAAGATTTAACTCAAATTATTCAAAAGAATTTTCATAAATACAATCGACATATTTCAGATCTTTTATTTATGCTCCTTGTGAGAAAATAGCATTGATCTCTGGCCTTCCTGTAGTGTTGAAATGTTGCTGCTGGTATTGCTGAGCGGAAAATAAGCTCATCAACATAGAATGCAAATGAGTTTGGGGAAAGATAGGTGACCATTCTTAGGTTATCTTAAATCGTTTTTGGTTATGTAAGAAAACATTGCATTTATTTATTAAGTTGAAACTGAAATTGAGATCTATAATAATGTCAAGGCTTAGTTTTAGTAGGCTAAGATCAAGCATCGTCGCTTGAGGTTCCGTGGTATGTATATTTATTAAGAAAAAAATTTGACATCTTTTGAAAAACCAGAAAAAATGCGTATATTCTCGAGTGTAGAATAATTGTCGTAGTAATAATAATGACAAAACGAGCTCTTATGCTTCATCATTAAAAATAACTCTCATAAAATTATAAGGAAAGCCGATACCTTGAAAATTTTAGCAGTATTGCAGATAGCATTCCAGCAATTTCTGCTGAAATGTTATCTCTGTGTAGCACAACGTCAGGTATCGTTCGTTCATAATGTATGGCCTCAGTAACTTTTCACGTTATAGTGACATAAATAACATGAGGTGAAGTTTTACTCAGGAAAACATGAATAACACGAGCGTCATTTAGATTGCTCATGAAAATAAATAACGCAAATATCGTGTATCCTCTAGAAAACAAAAAGCAGGCCCTGATTTCCAGAATATTTTTTGCGCATGACATTTTATTCCTGTTCAAAATGTAGAATGTTGCTTTAACATCGATTTATACCGGTTATACCAGCATTTTAAGGTCCTCGTTGTTCTCCGCTTAATTAGTGCAGTAATTCTATAAGGTCTCTGCAGCTTAGATGTAGCTTAGAGTCGATTTAGATAAGAACATTGTGTCAATTTTATCGGTCGTAGAGCATTAATAGTGGCAACTAGCCATTCAGTGCAGAAGAAACTACTTCCATGATGCTACTGCGGTATGTACACACGATGCGAAAATATTGTTACTGAATACTGGACCCTAGCCGCCCAAGGAAGTTGTGTGCTGGTCGACGGAATTCACTAGTGAAATTACTGCAGTGGCTCGCGAAAATGCTCAACTGTCGCTCGAGCTTTTTTCAGCCGTCACGCTAAACTTCTGGGTACCCTTCCTTATGGTAGCTATATTTTCATAAAATGTGTTCATTTTCTCCGTTAATTCACAGACGATCTTCATACTAACTTTCAGCCCACTAATAATTTATTTTACCTCTCTGGTAGTGTACGCCATAGGATTTCACGCTTTGGACTAGGGTTGCGGAGTCGGAATCGGCAGTCGGTGTTGCCGGAGTCGCTTGTTTTGGGGTGGAGTCGGAGTCGCCTTTCCGAATGTGGTAAAGTCGGAGTCGTTCATTCGGATGTCGTGGAGTCGAAGTTGGAATTACTATTTGTTGCTGTCTGCGACTCTATTTTTGCTAAAATCTATTTATAATTATATTAGACCGAAAGCAAATGTAACAGAGTTAAAATAATTAACTAAAAAGCTAAAAAATATCTAACGTTTTTGTTGATTATTTCGTTCAAAGTACGAAACTGCGAATCTTCACCTATTACCTTATACTGTCATTGATTTCTAATCATTTGAATACATACATATGATACTTAAGTGTACGAAATATAATTTTTACACAAGAGAGATAATGTTTATTATGCAGTTAAAAAGCTGGAATTTGCCATTGAAAGCATCCAAATCTATTCTGCTTATTTCTGTCGCGTTCATTTCTCCTTCAATAAATATATAGGAAGTAGCAACTAGTATTAGTGTAAATGCGTTGCTCGGCAAGGTATTTGAGGAACAGCTCATCTGATGCAATACATTTTACTCACATACAGAGTGGCAATTCTGTACGCTCTTAATGTGTCTGTACCCTATCTTTGTTATGATAACACACATATCTTTGCATTTTTGTTATGTTATGATACATTGATTGATAATGACTAGTCTTTGCTGAAACCCTAAGCTATGGTGTGATCATAAAGATTTCTAGTCTTTAGGTTATGATATGGTATGTTAATAATAAATTTTCTTTGCAACACCTAGAGCTACTCGTATGTTCTGATACTGTTGAATAACAACTGTTTTCCTTCGGGTATTTCTTTATGGCAAGCATATTTTTTTATACAAACAATACCCTTAAAAAACTAGAAACTTAAAGAAAAATAAAAAACTCTCACAAAAATTTTTCACAATAAAGTTTTCTTCTTCTTAAATACTCCGTAGAATAAGTAACCTATGCATTCTCTGCTACAACATCAGCGTCGTTGCTCATCAGCCTTTCACCTGACTTGAACACCTTTACTTCTCTTCATTTTAATAAACCGTACTGTAAGATCTACTCCTCGGTGTGGCCGTTGTCTGGCTGCCATCACCCGTTCTACCTCGCGCCATCGAGAGGGTCCTGACGTTGACATGATGGGCTAGACTTCTCTGCCGCCCTACTGCCTCCCTGCGCTGCGCTTCTGCTTCGCCACTCGAGTTCGGCTGCTTAACTAATGTGAGTCACTGTTATGGTCAGCGCCACAATTTTACGTTAGTGACGTCAGTTGCGGCTCTAAGTGACCTGCCTCAACTCAAAAATAATGGGAGATTTAAGCTTTAAGTAACGTTGCCATCTATTTACTGAATTAGTACTTTAAATTTCGACTGAAATAATTGCTTCGAATTTCTATTTCAATTTCTACTATTGTTAAATTTCGCGTTCTCGTATTAAAACTAGTGGTCAAATATAATGTTGTACTACTATGTTTATAAATTACTATAATTAACTTAGGATTTGGCATATTTATCATGACTAGAATTGAATCAGTCTTGCAGGGCAACGTGTTCACCAACACCTTAATTAATCTCATGTCGCCATACTTAAATTTACGCACGTGGCCTTCGGACCCATTTACTTAATGCCTTAAGATCTATTTCAATTGCGCTTATATTTTAACGTACAAATTTATGAGCAGGCGTTACCGACTAATGTGTATCAATTGTTAATTATGTTCCCCGAGACAGTGATCATGGCACGGCGCACGGTTCGCGATCATGCTGAAGCTTGCAATGTAACTCCTCACTCTAGGCATTTTAAAGTGGTACGTGTAGCTTCAAGTGATTTAGATCTTAGAATTTTAGAATCGCTTTTTATTTTTTAATGCAAGCCCTCACTTAACAACCAGTTGATTTCATACCCTCTTAGTATCATAGGTTCTTAGTTGTGTTTTGTGTTATTTACAGTATTTTTACTTTTTAATTTTATTACTTTTTAATCCGTGTTCATATGTTTGTACATTTACGTTCATTTCTATTTCAGTGACACATGTCAGATTCTTTTAATGAGGGGATGATGGGTATTAGCCCGAAACGTTCTCAGTATGATGAAATTTTGTCAGTGATTTTAGCTCCCTCTCTAATGTTGGTTTGCTGGTTTGGCCTTTCAGAGTTACATTGTCTTTTTTACATAATTGTCCTGATTTATTTCTATCTTCTGGTTACTCAACAGTTTTAAAGTAAGCATGCGCTAATTTGGAGATTTTTATAATTATGTTTCCATAATTTAGAAAACTGAAATGGCATCTGCTTTTTGGCATTACATAATTAATAACTTCTATCATAAAGAAGATGAACTGAAAGCAGAACGACTTTTGGCTATTATAGCTGAAATCGATACTACATATGCGTATAATAAAACGCCAGGTGTCTCCAGGGGGACGGCAACGAAGAATCAAGGAAATGGCTCTCACGCCTGTTCTATGGGATCTAGATCTATGAAATTTGGCATACGTATGTGTTTTTGAAAATAAATAGGGGTCGTATTATACACTTTTCCCATTTTCGTAATAATTGCGGAGAAGATGGGGGAAAGTGGGTAAAAAAATGGGGCATTTTCAAGAGATATCTTCTCCAAAAGTTATTGTTGTAGAACAATGATTTAAATCTCATTGAATTTCTAAAGAGGTGCGGCATGCCGTAACGGAGAATTGTTTTGATATTTTGAATAGTTTAGTTTTTCTGAAATTTCAAATTGTGATTTTAAAAAGTCATGTATTTTCCCGTAGATTTTTCAATGTATCAAAAATTATTGTGAATTTCAAAATAATCCCCCGTTACCGCATGCAGTAACATTTTGCACATTTAATGATACACAAATCATTGCTTAACGATAATAACTTTAGGGGAAGAAACCGCTTGAATATTGTGCATTTGCACTGTCCAGGAAGCGCATTTTAGTACCGAGAAACAAGTCTTTTCATTCGCAAGCGATATTGCTTCGAGAAATCGGCGCAGTTGACATTCTGAAAGCTATTATGAAATATTTAATTGACCCTGACTATCTTTTATCGAAGTATTTTGTGGTTCCCAGAAGGAACCGGTGCCACAAGTGGCAGCAGGGGCCAGGTCCCGACCGAGGCGCGCGTGAGGCTCAGGTATAGCACGTCGCTCAGATGTACCTGAGGTGCGCTTGACCGTTTTGTGAATCCTAAATAAACTTGGAGAGCAGGTGCAGCAACAGATTGACAAGCAGTTCAGCACGTCGTTCAATAACATAATCGCATCGGCATCTCTGTAGCACTGAGCAAATCTTGGAGGTGGCTTCTTATATACCCACTGAACAGGAGGAGGGGTGGAGGCACCAAACTTAAGGTGGCCAAATCACCAAAAGTCTTGAGCAGCTAACGGATAAATACCTATCTTGCTAGAATTAAAACGTCGGTTAGCAACAACGAGCTTATCTGACGTGGCACTTGCACTGGCTTGCCAGCGCTGGCGCGCTCGCCCGACCTCCTTCCCACCCCGTTTCCTCCTCTCTGGAGGTAGAAATCGTTCTGAAACTTTGCCTGCCCATGAACTAAGTATTTCTCTATCTAATGGAGAAATGAAAAAATTCCAAAAATGTCCGGAGTTTGCTTAGACGTTCCTCATAAATTTATGTTTTTTTTTGCTTAATTTTTCCAATGTTAATGCAATGTGAATCTCTTTGAACACATTTAATTGGTTGGTTGTTCTGTCTCTTTTTCAGGTTTTTAAAGGATATTTAATGACCGTATCTGTGATACGAGCTTTATCAGTGCACAAGTACAAGAATATTTTAAAAGCGAATCTTAATTAGGATGGATATATTTATTTGTCATCCACATCTGGAAGATTTACCTAAAGAATATATCAAATCCCGTCATTTTTGACAGGTCGTGTACACTAAGATTAAAAAGTAGTGCAAATCGTGCATACCTTATCTACAAATATATCAACATTTTTGTAATTTCGAGCATGTGTAGTAATTAGATCAGCAATTTTAATTTTGAGGGATTGGTGCGTACTTAGTCAAATAAATAAATTGATGATGCTGATCTATACTTCTCATTGTAGAAACTGCCTATCTTGCCTACTCAGAGGGTACGTGTCTGTAATGTAATTATTAGATGATAAAAACTTGGATTTAAATCTTCTGTTTCCAATTTTAATGTCATTTCTTAATAAAGAATATGAAAATCATAAATACAGGCTGCAACACCAGCAACTATTAAGAAATGAAATATTTATCTTAAAAATCGGGAAAAGCTGGATTTAGAGTCACAAAATTGTGAATAGGTGTTGTTGGAGTTGGAATCACAAAATAATATTCTGATAAGGTGGAGTCGGGGTCGTAGTCGCAAATTTATTCCTCCGACTCTACAACTCTGCTTTGGACGCTGGTGGTATTGTTCATTGTGGTTCCTCTTCCCCGTGACCTTGAAGCTCCTTGTAATTAGCACCGTCGTTGCTAATTACACCGTCGTTGCTCCGTCTTGCAGTCCTGGGGATCTACGCTCTTGCAAGGCTTTTACTAGTCCGAAAGTTTCGGTTTTTAGCACAGAGTTGTTACTTCTACTTCTCTACTCCACCGAGAGCCGTACTCGTTTTCAGGGAGACTTACTAGCCTCATGCAGCCGCTGGCTTTGTACGCCCGAGGTGCTGCCATTTGTGACTTCCTATCTCACTTGCCGCGAGACATTAACCTACGGCTGAATTTGTAACTTATTGTTGATTAATAAACGTAGAGTTTTGTTACGTTTATTTCAAGTAGTGAATGAAAAATTATGGGATTAAGTTATACTCGTATTAGAACATTGATTCTTTGTTGAGAAAATTTTGCTTCTAATCTGTTGTCGCTTGCTGTTAGTAATTTATTCAGGCATTCTATCAATACATTCCTCATCCTCAACTGCCTAAATTTTAAGAAGACTTATTTATTTTAGTAACTTTTCCTGGTATTTTTGCACACAAATTTTAAGGAAATAGATGGATTCATGTTCTTAAGAAGAACAGCCCAGGCCCCTGCCTGGCCCCTATCGGTCCGGTGAGCTTTTTTTGTTTTGTTGTTGGAAAAGAACCCTTACGTGGTGGACCATTCGGTCCCAAAATTTGATGGCGCTACGGACACTAGATCCCCCCCTAGGCTAGAGTTTTTAGGCTAGAAGAAAAACAAAGAAAGTTTTAGAATCCTTGGAACATTTCTAACAAAAGTACTGTAGCAAATTTCCAAATTGTACAGAAAAAAATGTTTTATCAATCACAAAACCCAAAATTAGTGTATATTTGATTAGTGATAAATTTCGCATTTAAAAAGAACGAAAAGACACATATGTAAAATTTTCCACAGTACTTTTGTTAGAAATGCTCCAAGGATTCTAAAACTGTGTTTGGTTTTGTTCTAGCATAAAAACTCAATGACTAGTCTTTGTTTGAAATATCCATAAAATTGTATCAAAAAACGAATTTTTCAAATTTTTCAAAAAAATAGAGCCTTAATCGAAAAAGTTACACGAGTAAAAAAGTTTACTTTCAACAAATACATATACTGGCCAAATTTCAAACGCATCGGATGAAAAAATTGAAATCTTGGGTTGTTCCCCTTAAACCTGACTTTTTACCTCGCAAATATTGTGTGGTGAGCAATACTCAACAGTATAAAATACGATAAATCCACTGAATAATGGGAGATATATCAACTTAATTGGCATACAATTTCCAATTTTCCGAATAACAATTTCTTCTCTAAGGGGTTCTCTTTTTCTCACAAAAGTAACAGCGTTACTTACTAACTGAAAGTTTCATTGATGTTTGTAGCATGAAAAGTAAGACGAAAATTGCTGTACGTATGGTCATTTTATTAAAACAAATAATGTCTAAATGAATAAAATTGAACGAATGAAAATTCTTTTGCAGAAGATGAACTGCTTAATTCGAAACGTTCAATTTGATTCATTTAGACTTCATTATTTGTATTAATAAAATGACCATACTTACAGCAATTTTCGCCTTACTTTTCATTTTAAGAATCAGACTCATCAATGCAGATTTAATTATAGATTATGTTAGTAGCATCTTTGATGAAACATCAAATTTCATAATATGCCTCTAACTTCTTTAGGATGTAAACACATAAACCCAAAGTTTTACGTTTGACACCCCTCAGCCTGTCAGCTCATCAGTGACAATGTTGAGTTCGTGCGTGAGCTTGTGCATCAGTTAATGCTATAGTTGTGTGTGTGGTGTAAATGTGTATGTTCAGTTGTGTTTACTGCGTTCAGTTGTGAGGTTTACATGCACACGCAGTGGTTGCGTGTTGTACATGTCGGCTGTCGAGTGCGAATTGAAATGTGTTGACCAGGTCGGAAGAACTTGTTTGCGAAGTTACACTTGATCTCATTAACTTCACATATTTTGTGCGTGCGCGGAGATTTATCAGTGTGTGTGCGTTTTCCATGGCAAATCCGTGGACAACTTACGCACATTAATTCAAAGTATCGACGACAAAAAGGAAGAAGAGCAGATTCGTTAGTGTGATTGCAGCTCCTTTGAACAGAAAAAGAACCCCCCAAAAAAATGTTTGCATGGCGTCAGTTTCACTAAACAGAGGGAAACTTCAATGGATTCTTAGGTGTGGTTGGAACTCCTCTGAACAGTAGGAAACCCCAACAAATTCATTGGTGTGGCTGCAGCTCCACAGAACAGAAGGAGAACCCAACAAATTCGTTGGTGTGGCTGCAGGTCGTCCAATAGATTAGGAAGCCGAGGCAGGAGGAGCGGCAGTGTCGCAAAATGCGCCTCCTTGGGCCGAAGTCAAAATAGAAGGGCCATTGCTGTAAAGTGGCACGAGTTTCCACGCCGTAATGATGGCAGTAAATTGCCGTGTAACTGCCGCTTCTACAAGGCAGAATATCCTCGACCAACTCGCTGTGCCTCGGCCCAGCGTTTGGCCTCAGCGCTGCAGCTCTGTTCAATGCAGCTCGCTCTCCTGTGGGCCGAGAGCGGCATTGCGGCGCATCGCTGCACTTCCTCTCCAATTTCCAACAACTAAAGCTGTAAACTCAGCAGCAAAATTGCTTAAAAATGCCGTCACCTCTGCGTATGAAGCTATCTGTTGGGGATTCAGAAAAATGTGCAAGTTTTTAGCTACGAAAACTAGATTCTGTTGTAGACAAATTTTGCAATAGATCAAATGAGTTTTGCGGTGCTTATTCTTCCCTCGTTTCGATTTCAGAGCCGTGAGAAAATTTGATTTCATGATAGACCTAGCAATATTCTCGTATTTAAAAACCCCCTCTGTCGATTTGTTAAAACTACTTCCTTACTGTAACAAAGGTGTAGGGAACTTTGAATGACAGATGGAGCTGTGAGTAAACAAAAACCGAGGTACACAAATCTAGATGCAGGCATTTAACACAGCAGCGACAATTTACGCGTGTTTCATGGACACTACACTGTTTTGCCGAGCCTGATGAGTTGAGACCTTTCGATAGTTTTAACATGACGTTCATTTATTCATAATCAAACTTTACACTCTTTGTTTTTGAAGAACTATATTCAAGTCGTCTCTAATTTCTGCAGTATAAATTTTTCGCAAAACTTTCTCTAGAAATATTTCAGAAAACGTGGCGAAGTTGTACAATGCAAAATAATTGACCAAAAATGTCTGTCATTAACTTCAATATTCCTTGAAATACAATGCATTCAATTTCTTCGAAATATTTGAAAAGTGTGAAACATTTCATTACAATGAAGATTTGCAGCTATGCAACAGTTAATCATGAAAGAAAAAATTGAGCAAGGGTAAAATTGCAATGTAAAATATATGCTTTCACATGTATAATAGAATGCACCGTGTGCTCAATTATTCATTTTGTCTAGTCCCAAAAGCCCAAATCTATAGCACAGATGCGCACTTCAACAACTCTGCGTTGAAAGGACAGTTAATTCTAACAACATTTTATTGTCTATGTTTGGACGCTATGACTCGTAGGCTTCAGAAGGAATAAAAATTTGTGGAGTAAACAGAATCAAGCCATGATGCTATCACACAATAAATAAATTAATTGTAAAGGGTGTTATCAAATAAGGGACCAGAAAAATCTTTAATACCTTTGTTTCGATGAACGGATTTTTGAAAACAAAATGACAGTAGAATCCTGAGATTTACATCTTTTATTTGTATCATATTGATGTTGTATCATATTCATGTTGCATCATATTTATGATACAATAGTCAAAATTAGAATCAGGAGGCATAGTAAAATTCATCCTGCTTTGAAACTGCCACCAAGATGACGAACTGGACAAAGGAACAATCAGCTTTCATAAGCTGATAATGAGACTGAGTTTCTCTCATATCCCTAATTTCGTTTCCAAGGTTCCATTTCTCTCATTCATAGCGTGTCATAAATTTCTAAACATCACAGCACTTCATAGTTCACACTCATCTACATTCTGACGGACGAACAATCTGAGAAAGATCGATTTAAGAAAAACAATTTTCATACATAGCTTAACGCGTATTACGAAATTAAAATCCAAAAAAGGCCTAATTTGCCTGATCTATTAACCTATACATAAAAAAACTTCAAAGAATAGCACTACCATTAGAAGTCATCCATACCTGACTACCTTTTTAAATCAACATGAAAAAGAAGCGAACACTTCAGAAACGTCTGACAGTTAGCAAAGTCTACTCCTTCAGAAAAGTTATTTTTCTTTAATCGAATGGTCTTTAGAAACTTAAAAACGAAGAAAACAGTAAATATTGAAATCATAGTTATTAGAATACCACAAGGTCCAATATTAAAATATCCATAGAGAATCAATTTTGTAAAACGCTTCAGAAGCCAGTTCCACCCTCAGCAAGTCAATCTGTAAAAACAATGGAAAAGAAAAATTCAGTCAAATCTAAAGAACCTAAGTTTTCATTAAAAATCTACATATAAATTTGCAACGGAAGTGAACTATTTCCTCTATTAATCGTCTGCTAGCTGTGGACGCGTGTTTGGTTTAGAATGATTTTCAAACCGGGAAATTCAATGTTTTTCAAACCGTGAAATTCCGTGTTTTTTTAAGAACGAGTATTTATTTAGCTATGTATAAGGATTCAAAAATGCGCAAGTCTAAATCATTCTGGGCAGGACGTAATATTTTAAATCGTCCTTTGGTATGCGGTCGCAGCACTGTTCGTTGTGAAGGCAAATAGACAAGTGAGGCGGTTGGGTCAAAATTCTTCTACTACGGTAGTTGATTCCACGGTGCTGGACAATCCTAATGTAGAATGGCAAAGTCGTCATGCCGACGTAGCCAGATGTACACTAAGCACAATTAAACCTATAGACAATAATGGATGCCCGCATTCGTTTAGGAATCACGTCCTTGTGGCGGAAAAATGAACCAACTTTCAAAGAATTGAGGGCACTAACACATAGTTTTACGACAGGAAAATGGCTCTTGAAAATTATCTCCAAATCTCTTGACATCTTATCAGTAAAATCTCCAAAATACGGGAAAACACATTTGAGACGTTGCATTGGATCTGGAAGAGTATTAGTTAGGGAATATTTTTGGGCCAGAAATTTTTTAACTTGACCATTAACTATAAATGAAGGAAATGCGTTCTGGCATTTAATTCTTTTAGAAATAAAAGTCCACCATGTAAGTCCATATTATTGGAAAAAACGTTGTAAGCTCGATTCAACCAAGTTTTGAAAATAATAATTTTGAACCTATAAATGGAAAAACTTAAAAAACTTCAACCCAATCCCATAAAAGTAAACTTCCCAAAACAGAGTGTTTGTTCTACTCCTTGCTCTATTCATAGAATGGATCACGTCGCTGAAGGGCTGTTTACTTCATCGTTAACCTCATTAGTATGAAAAATTTGTCAAAATTTCTGCTACCTTTGTGTGTTCACTGAACAGCTATTGCTTTTAAGAACTAGACAGGCAAGGAAGGTTCTTTTGTTTATTCCACTATGCAACACGACCGACTTGTTTACACAATCCACGATGAAAATAAACTCTAACTGGTGTTGTTGGCTCTAGGAGACTGTGTCCATTCCTGTAGCAAAACAGGGAATTATTTCTAAGAAAGATCATCATTCTGAAGAAAAAGAGTTCATTAGATGCGGGCGCTGCTGACCTCAGGGCCGGACTTACTTCTGAGCCATGGGAGCGATCACTGTCCAGAATTATTGTAACTGTTCATCTACAGTATAATAGAACTCAACGCACTGTCGCTCAAAATCAAGTGATTTCGGACCAATTAATCGGCCGTGATAAGAGGTAGTTAGGATGCAAATATACACGGTATAAATATGAACTAAAAATTGTCGAAATGTAGTGAATTAAATTTTTGAAAGCTTGGTTAGGTCAGGTCAGACCAGGATCGGTGCAAAACCATTCCATTTTTCGATATCATTGGATGGGTATTCCTTCATCGTAAATTAGTTATACATAATTGAACTGCTTTCCTGTTTATAATGAACACTGTAATCAATATCGTGCTCACGCTATCAGAAATAAAAGATTTTCAATTTGAGCTACAGCTTATTCTTGAAACTATTTCCCCTCAGGGGGATACAAATATTGTATCTACGTGAATTAGTGCTCCCAGGGGGAATACATAAGGTCTAGCTAGAAATTGAGTAGGCCTTTCTTTTGTTGAAATAGAGTAATTTTTTTGTTACGGCCATTTTTTTGGTTCACTGGTGTCCTGTTTTTCAGCACCCACTACTTTCTTCTTCGACTCTTATCGTGTTTCATGAACAAAGAATTCTTTCTCAACTCACTGTTTCTATGCAACGTGAGCATAGATTCTGCATTTCCTTAACTGCATACTACATTTGTAAATGGAGTTTTCAGATTTGTGTCCATTCCCCTGTTGATACTTTCATTTAATGATGAGAAAACATCTAAAAATATTTTAATCAATGCTCAAAAATAGCAACTGAAGAAACATAAATTTGTAGTCATTCGGAAATCTTCAGGTGCTCAATTTATTTTAAGTTCAGACAGACAACCGAAGCAAGCAGCAAACTGAGTATTCGTAAGAGGGTTTTGACAAAAAAACACAAAAAAATACGTGCCTGAAGATGCTCACGAACGGTATGTAAGCTTTATTATCGCAAGAACTGCTGCAGATGTTAATACACAGATGAGTCGTTGCACAGATACGAGAGCTTTTGAGAGATACAGAAAGAGCTCAGAGTTTCCGGATAAAGACAATAACGCCAGAAGAGAGCGTACCTAGAGATGCATCCTTGAATATAAACCATGGCAGCCCAAGATAAAACAGCTACGCATGTCTGTTGCTGAAGGCTGCGTCAGGCGTTCAGCCACCTATAGACACGGCCGCAAGTTTGATAGGTGCCCGCCACGCATGGCAATGAAGGCGGCTCCGGTTACGCGTGTTTGTCGCTCTAATGAGAATAATTAGCAGCTCTCTAGAGCCTCGCTCAGCTCGGGTAACTGGCGTGTGTGTGTGAGAGAGCAGCAAGGCAGTTTTAGGTGGCAATCGCACGGTGACTTGCGTACAAGAAAATGAAACTCCAGAAAGAAAAGAATTCCAAAGTTTCGTAATGCAACCAATCAGGTTAAGTTTTGCGAAGAGGAAATGATACTAATCAGCACTGACAATTTTTCAATCGTCTAGATTAAAATATCATTCAATTTTCAGCACACTTGTATTAGCTTTTTGAGTAGCGTGTACTGTGTGGCAAGCTAAGGAAAAAAATTTTCAGGGATTTGTACATACATACCTACATCAGGCTTTTCGTCCTTACTGGAGGGTAGCCGACAGCAAACCACAATCATTCATCCTTAGTCACTAGGAGGCGAGAGAGGCAGCACAGGTCGCACCAGTAACTGCCCGGATCAATAGCAGCCCAGCCCAACCCTTTTCCACAGTCAGGCCTGACAGCCATAGCTGGTTTACCCCGACCGCTTCATGAGTGTGCAGCCTCCTCCCGCACATGATAGGACACAAATATACCCCATCACTTGCCGGCAGACGTCCAGTGACCGCGTCAAATAATTACATCCTTGTACACTGCTTCCACTCACTTCTGTCCTCAGTCATCCCTCTCGACACGTCCACAGTCAGACCCTTCTCATAGAATGCACGTTTTATCCCATCTATCCAACTCACCCATGGCCTTCCTCGCGCTATAATACCACTCACCTCCGAGGTATAAATCTTTTTTACCAGCCGCTCAACATTCATTCTTTCAACATGTCCAAACCATCCAAGCACTCTTTCATCCACCCGTCTACTTATCTTTTTGACAACACCCGTCTGCTCCCTAACCAACTCATTCCTAATCCTATCCCTTTTTGTTACTCCAAACATGTTCCTCAAACACTTCATCTCAAACACATCCAGCTTCTTCCTCTCAGCTGCTCTCAAACCCTAAGATTCTGCTCCATACAGCAAAACTGGCACAATTAACCTTTCAAACAATCCCTTTTTAGCACTTGTACGCATACTTCTGCATGAAAAAATTTTCCTCATTGCACCGAATGTCTTGCAGCTTTCACTCACTCGATGTCTCACTTCTACTTCCATACTATTCACAGCCACGTCCGACCAAAGGTACCTAAAATGCTCTACTTCCTCTAACACTTCACCAATGATTTTAACATCCGATGTTCCACGCACTCCACCTCTTGAAAATCTCATCACCTTGCTTTTATTTACATTTACTCTCAAATTATGTCTTTCGCACACACTGCCAGACTCTGAAACCAGTCTCAGCAGTTTTTCCTCTGAATCAGTCACAAGCGCTGTCTAATCTGCAAACAACAGCTGACACACTTCCCAATTCTTACCATTTTGTCCCACCAACTGCGCACCTTTTCCCCAGACTCTCGCATTCACTTCTCTCACTACGCCATCCATAAATGAATTGAACAACCACGGTGACATCACACATCCCTGTCTCACGCCTGTCACAACTGGAAACCAATCACTCACCTCATTCCCTACTCTCACACATGCTCTGCTATCAATGTAGAAACTCTTGATCGCATTCAATAGTCTGCCACCCACTCCATACAAGCCCACAACCTGCCATTGTGCCTCATGTTCCACCTGTAATGGGATTCTTAATGACTAAAAAATCACGAGCAAATGAACTTAATATTTGTATTAAATGCAAGAGGTTCTAATGGAGATTCAATACCTCATGGAACTCATAGGAAAAAATTGTATGCTTGGCCTAGGCTTATAAGCATCGCAGTTTAATTTTCCTCACAGTTCAGACCGAAGTGTCAATTAACTTCTCTTCGATGTTAACGATTTTCTCACTATTATCATTAATACCCATGAAATTGAGTCAGTCTGACCAACCCACTTCACGATCATGCTCCCGTTGATCTTCGCTCACGTCTTAACATCGCATATTATCAAACTATTTAAAATAATGCCCTTCCACAGCAGTTGCGCGGTACCGTTCCTTCACCGCTGTACATGCTGAATGCAATCGCATTTACTTCGGACGCACTGCACCGGCGACTTTCACCTTCGCTTGGTTAGTAAAAGGCAAAGCAGAGCAAACTTGGCGCGCATTTGCGCGATTGACGAGATCGAGAGTCGAGTGGAGCATCCATCTACTGTGAACATCAGCTCGAAACCCTCGCCTGAGTGTCCGACCATTTCGCTGATATTTGTAAATACCCCAGTAAACTGTTCGAACGGCGAGAATATTCCCCCGAAAATCAAAAAATTTTTTTGACAAAAATATAAAATGACGTTGATTCAAACGAAAGCTTCGATTTTTTGGAGTAAAATTTTCATGTTTCGATCTATAAACAGTACGCACTACTGTTCCAAGGTATGCGTTTTTGAAACGATAGAATACAAGACAAGTACTCGGAAATGAGCATATGTATGTTGAAAGCAGCAGTTGACTGGCAATGAAAATGTGATGCTGCATAATCAACCGACAGCGCCATCAGCTACTACATCAAACTCTAGTTACATCTGACAGTGTTACCCTCGACGTGAATCAGCGTTTGGAAGATGAAGGCGAACGAAACACGTCCTTTTTTGTCGTTTTCATGCTCAGCCTTCATGCAACCAACCAAAAGCCGAACAGAAACAATAATGTCTTAGTCAACTATCGTTCCTTCTCTTCGATGTTAACCGAAGTATCTACGTGAATCTGTTAACCTTCTGCCTTAAGGCAGAAGGGTCTGTCCATATCAGGCGCCTTACTGTGGAACAAACTTCCCCTGAGTATTAAAATCCCTCAAAGACCGAGAGAATTTATTGCCCAAATCACTCGTCATCTTGCGTCGCAACACTAATTCTTAGTTACAGAACATACTGAATAAGTATTGCTCGTATCTCATTTGCCTGGCATTTCCATAGCTGATTAATCTCCCTTGCTCATTGTTTTATGATTCTAGACATTACGCAACAGTTTTTAAGTATGCGTAAGTATTATGATTTGATCGCCTCTACGCTGGGATTTGCAAACATGCTTACTTGTACATGGTGTACGTATATGGGTGTATGTGCGCATTTGGGTGTGCATATGTGCACATACACCTGTGTGTACTGGACTAGCAACTAGCATATAAACAATACAGACCGCTCTTTTCTCATTCTCAACTTCTAACACCACCCAACACACCATTTCATTTATTTTTGTAATGCATTCCAAAGCTTGAATGTTTTGTACATGTTAAATGTCATGTTTTCAACCCACAAAGTTCATAATCTTTATTGCTTTCATGAATTAACAAGCTCTATTTAAACTAAATAAACCAGCCGAAGGATGCATTTTATGTCTTTCCTCTACGCTTTTGTGCAAGTATCAAACTAGGCCATCATGGTACTTATGTGTGTTTTTCAATTACAGACATTCTGCACCATGTATCAAAGATAACGCTATTTTTTTCTAAAATGAAATCCTTATAGGACATTCATGTCTTCTTTCTTATTCTCGCCCTAAAATGCTCTTGTTAAGCTAGTGTAGTGCATATTATCATACCATCTCTTACACTCTAGACTATATTAAAACAACCACACCTAGGATTATTCTGTACTTGGGAACCGTTGTAGAACAATCGTTTTCATGTTTCTGACTCAGGTAGACTGTTTTGTGCCACTACTTTTAGTACGAAAATTTCATGAAATTCATGCCGTGACATAAGATATTTTCTCCGAGTCCCTCGATTGGAATGCTAGTTTATACTGACTAGTTAACGCTGATATTTGCGCACATGCTTACTTGTCCATTGGGTGTATGTGTCACTACGTAATACTTCATTTCTCTTCATAATTGTAAAGCATTTATACAAAAATTTACATGAATTTGTAGCGCGATCAGCCACAGATGATAAATAAGACGCTTATCAACCAATGATCTTTTCACTACAATATTTAGTTAAACATCGCTTTGATATTCCATTAGAAATTGCAAACAGCAACACATACTGAAAAAGTAGTCACGAACTTCCATTGCTCACCTCTGCTCATTATCCTATCTTTCAGTTCATCGCACAGCTTTTTTGTAGAACGCCTATGTATTGTGATTGCCTAGATGCATAGATATGTATTTGTGTATGTGTGCGTGTTGGGTGTATGTACGTAGGCATGTATGTGCACGCATATGTGTATATATTTTCATGTACATATGCACATACGTGTGTACTAGGCTGACAACTGGCATTTTAACTAAAGATACTGGTCCTTTTTTTCTGTTCACTCTCAACTTGTAACAATACCTAACTCGTCATCTCTTTACTATTTTAAAGCATCCATGTGGAAAAACTATAAATTTGTTGTTTGATCATCCATTTATACTTAAATAAAATGCTTAACTAATGAGCGTTATGTTAAAAATTTTCAATTAGAAATACAAAACTTGTAATTTTTGTGGTTCTCATGCTTATATTTATATTTTTTTCATGCTTCTTTGAAATGACATATTTAAACACCTGCCGAAACAAGCAATTCTAATATTACTTCCTGGTTTCAAGAATTTCGAAGTTTTATGTCATGTACATGTAAACTGTCAAAAGTGTTTTCACCCCACCATGAAAATGCATCGTAGCCTACATGAAATTGTGTTGTCTCTCATTATTATAATTACATGTATCATCACAGGTAGATTAAGCAACATTAGGAGTACATTGCCCTCAATAATTTCTTTTCGACTAGTGACATGGGTATTACAATACTCGTGTGTGTGTGTGTGTATCATCTAAGTGTATTAACTTTAAGATATTTTAAAAACCAATGATTGTACTTTTGTACCATCTCTATTGGAAATAAACTGTTATTCCTTTTTCTTTCTTTCTTTCTTTCTCCACCACTCTCTCAGCTTTCGAGGAATATCTTAACTTCGAAAACTTTCCCGTCTGGAAAAAGACAGGTGGCCCGACTGTGCGGACTCGTGCACGTGGCTGTCTATACTTTTCCAGTGCAAGATCACTCTTCTCAAATAGTGCAAAGAACATATGTACTGTGGCCTGAAATAATAGTACGTTTCTGCTTTACCTCAATTGCTCTCATGTTATCCACGAGGCACTTAGTAAAACTCACTCGAATGAAACTGGTGCGTGTCCCCGCAGCGAAGTGGCCTGGGTGGCCATAACACAGGCACCTTGCAAGGCATGCGTGCTGGGCCGAGGAACAATGTGAGACATTTGAAGCCTCACGATGAGCTGTTTACATGCTAGTAGAGTAAATGACACTGTGTCTACAGTACCACTATTGGCGTGCTAACAGTCGAGGCATGTGTGTTAACAGTAGACTAGTGTGTGCCGCAGCATCGCAGCGCCTGTTCGGCTGTTTGCTCAGCAGTGCCGCCACGGCCCGACCGGCCCATAACGGTCGCTGGAACGCCTCTATTCTCCAGAGATAATGTTCCTGAACATAAAACAGATCTCCAGTCTTTGCTCACGTTGCCAAGTCATGGAGTTTTACGTGAAAATTGGAAATGAAATGCCTCGTGCTATTTCCTTGCCATAAATAGGAACGAATGAACTGTTAAGAGAATGAAGTCCATGCACGAAACCTCAAACCATTTTTGCTCACGGGTTGAAACAAAATCCTTTTACTGTATAACTGTGTACTGTATGCTGTATATACTGTATAATCCTTATACTTTTTTTGGTTCTCAAGTGCATTTCATTAACGTGTGCTGACTTGAATTCTAGGCAACTAATATAAAGAAGAATCCTTATCGTTGTACTTAATGTTTATTCGCATATTTCGAATCACCGTATTACTTTGAAATAGATGTAAAATCGGAAAATTTTTATTCAATAACTTTTTTAAAATGATGAATCAGGTTCTTGAATAAAGATCAGAAACATGTAATGTAATAACTCGGGCAACATGACCATGTCATGAACATTCACGTCAACCACAAATTTGCATTGTGGAATGAACGAGCTATATTTTGAGTAGAAAAACGCACCTGCAATGTGCATGTGTACAACCCAGTCTAACTTTTTCGCCGGAGCATGCATGTTTTCGCCGCTTGAGTGATTTGTTTACTTGGGCGGCGAAAAACATGGATGCAGGCGGTGAAAAAGTTAGCCTGGGTAAATTAGGATAGCAATGCGCTGTTTTTCACTGACTCCTGAACTTCAGCATTGCCACTTGAGTGTCACGCTGCTCGATACAACAGCTGCTCACGTCTAGTTTTCATGTTTCTATTGGATGTTTAAATGGTTGAGGTTCATCAATGAAAGTTGTAAGCTGCGAACAAATGAGTGTCGGGGAAACTCCGCCCACAACGGTCTTGTTCGCTAGTTACGAAATCAAGAAACATTTTAAAATGGACATTGCTCAATTGCGTTCACACGAGCATGGTAGTTTAATTTCAATTGCTGGAAAACCTAAAATAATCGTGTAAATTATAATACGAACGAAGTATTTCTATCCTTGCATGACACTTTACAGACGTGTGTTTGAAGCGCCCTCTGCAATTAATTTTTTCGCGTGTCGATCATGTAGACATGAAATATATAATGGACTTAGAGAACAAAATACTTAGATGCATCAGAACGTCCTCTGCCTTACAAATCTCAGAATTGTGAACCGTTTCGTTCAAAATTATAATAAAAGTGGATACAACATTTCCATGGATAAATACCAGTAGGTATCAAGTATTTATATCTCGTGAGAAGTTATTCACTCGATAACCAAGCATCCACGTAATACCACCATTTCAATTGGAAAAAAGTTTTTTTTTTAATTTTTCATTTAAAATCATTTCTTCTCTCGTTCACCTGCAGAACACCGAGAGCGCAATCATTGTCTTTCATTATTGGTTTTACTTTGTTTATTTCAAAATATTAAAGTGCCTACTGAGTGCAGGCCACTAGCTTCTGCCTTCATCGCTGCCTTTTGACTCAACTCTTTGTAATTATTCTACTCTCGGGTTGCATTAACATCAAATAACCGACTTCCTACTTCTGGCCCATAACAATGGGAAATATTAATTCCTCTCAGCGAAATCGTTGGGATCACCTGAAGATATTGCACGCTTCAAGATACACCTGAAGAAGCGGCACCCCGAACTTTGCAACCTGAGTTATAGGTACTCCAAACATTTCTTTCCAGCCTAAGAAAATGGACATGGTAAAAAATAAATAATGATAAAACGCACAATGCATAGAACACAAGATCTCATTTTGTAAATAAGATTACCCTACAAAGTAGATTGTCATTCCTACAAAATGCGACTAGAAAACAGTAAAGAACAAACGCATTTATTCAACATGTATCCTGTATATACCTATTCTAATATGACCTAGCCCACCCGGAGCACCAGAGCTAAACAATTTTCGTAAATTTTATAGAAGAATTTTCATATCACACAGACTAATCTGAACCCATAATTTACACATGCAGAAAAGGCTCGACATTTCATTTTGCTAGTTATGATACTTGGCTGATTATATCGATAAAAGCCATGAACTTTTTATTTCATTACATGATTTCTTTATGGACTCAGATATTCTGGTCCTTCCTTTTGCGTTAAGAAGACAAAAATTCTATTTGATGCTCGCAACTTGGATCATTCCTGCCGTAATCCTGAATTTCAAAACGATGAGTGACTTTTTCATGAAATTTTCATGTTCAATAGATATAAGTTTCTTAAATAGGCTCAACGTTTGTAAACAATAACTAGGTAAAACATAAATTTCTTCGAAATTTCGCACAAAAAGGCCATTCATAGCAAGCGATTACCAGCGCCGCGAAATGCATGTCTAGAGAATGCATTCCACAACACCGTCTAGAAATTACTTGCGAATAAATTCAAGACTCTAATTTAAGACTCTCGCGTGTTTAGGGAAGCAAGTTTAAATGCTGAATGCAACACGCTAGAAAAAAAATAAGAAAATTGATTCCTTCGGCTTATTAAAAAATCACCGATGCGGAAAACTTTTTCGTTTTTTCCGGGAGTCTGGAAGGTGCACCGCCAGGCATTGCAGCTGCTGGAAATTAAAGAGCATTTAGGCTGGAGGCAGATCGGTGCGCCTGAATGGAAGGCAACACAATGCAGCGCTGTGAAGCCGTGCGGAACCGAGGCAGAGCGAACACCCAATCGCTGCTCAGATGGGCTGCTTTTGTGCCTGTGTGAGCATAATTCGTGTCATATTGTATGTACGAATAATATTCCTAGCTCTGTATATTGTGTTTCAGCGACAACTAATGGAAAACACTTTCATTATTACAATAGAAGCTGCGAAAAGAGAAGTAGACCAACAAGGCATCAATCATGATGGTTAAGTTCTCAACTCTGCCTCATCGAAAAACCCTCGCAATTTCACTTGCACCTGGAGAATAACCGTTAAACGAAATTAAGCGGGAGAATTGTACAAGCTTGTAGGCATAAATTAATCAACTTTTCTGATTGCACATACTGTGCAATCATTTCGTCAGGATAATATGTGTTCCATAGTAGAAAAATGTAACAGCGCTGCTCTTTTGCAAGTAAACGAGGATATCTTCTAGGTCAGTGGATGTCCTAGAGACATTAAATGATATCTAGTCCATACCCTGAACCTGGGTCGCATTCTTGCAAAGCGTTACGGCTTCGTTAGCTTATTCAAACGCCCTGTCGTAGGCCATGACTCGTTCTTAAGGTGAAAAAAAAACAGAACGGAAATGATGGGAGTTAGAGTCCTGCACGAACTACTGAAAATCAACGCTATTAAGAGGTAAACGGAGGGTAAATTGACTCCTCCCGATTATTGGTCAGAAAGTTTGCCGCAAATTCATAGTAATTACGAACAAAGCAAAAGTTTCGTAATACCAGTAAAACGTTCAGGCATTACTTTCTGGTGCAGAAATATGGCGAATGCTTTGTCTGTAGATAACACAAGATAGTTTCAATCTGTTTCCCTTTCTAACGTACGAAGTACAGGTTCTCCAAACATCAGGTGAAATTGAAAAGCACACACGGAGATCAGGATAAGCACTCATCAAAGCCAATGTTTCAAGGCTGATGTAGTGAACACACGCAGAGTAGGAGCAAGGTCTCTGCAAGAACCACGTTGAAGATTTGTAAAGGGTCAGATCCCGGCTTGTGAGAATGGTTGTCAAGACCTGCAGGCTACGTGTGCGGGTATTGCTGTCCCACAGCCATTCAGAAGACACTCTGGGTGGGAGACGGTAAATTACGTCTGACATCGAAAATGAATTTTCTTTACAGTAACAAAAATATCAGTGGAATGATACAGATGCACACTATAGGAAGGATACGTAAGTTCATGCGTCGTACATTTCCCTCTATATGTTTTACCTATGCCTGTTTGTCTAACTATTCTTTGCGTGAATAATTCATGTGTTCTACTGATCAAAAAATGTACGCATACACTTTACCCTGCGCCAGGTCATGCCTTAGGCGTGAATTAGAGCGTAATTTTTCCTCGGGTGGGATATGTAGAGCAGGATTTGGGCATTGTGCCGCAAAAATAAGCTTGGTTTTTTCCTCAAAAGTGCCATTGAGTGATGTATACCTTGAATAGCCACTGATAAATGCGTACACTGACAGACTGTTGATCATAATTCAAGAGTATCAGAGTATCGGAAAATGTGTCCATCACTATCATCCATTGCTGCTTATCATTAATAATAAACAAGCGACAACATTTTTCCCTTACCAACAATCGTACGAAACAGGACAGAAGTGGAATAGATCAAACTAGATTAAGTTGACAAGAAGATTTGAAGAAACAGTTGATTTGCTGCTTCTAAAAATTAACCTGTAAAAGTTCGTCAAGTCAAAATGAAAAAGCGAATGCAAAGCAATATCGGAATTATTCAGAGCGCTAATATAAAAAAATTCACACGTGGAAGCTGCCAGCTGAAAGTTCCTTTGTTCGAAATGCAATCAACGAGTAGTGAAGACAAAATGCTCAAGTTAAGAAGAGAAGGAAAAAATAATGACGATGAATGAACGAAGCTATTTTCACAACTGATAACAAGACTAACAAGGCTACTTTATGCTTTGACCATCAGGCAAGTTTGAAAGCCATGACACGTTCCATTACTGAAAAAGCTCGTAAATTGAATGGGCTTTCAGAAAGACAACGATAAATCTTAAGCTAACTCAGAACAGAGCACTCGTCCAATACTTGACCTGCTCATCTTTCAATCATGCCAGGAGAGGCTTGACATCCCCGCTGTTTATTTTTCTATATACAGCGAAGTGGAAGAAAACTGGATTGATGACCAGGTACTGCTCGATAAGTTTTAATTATGCAGTGCCACAAACTTATTCATGGACTGCAAAATTTATGCTCCACAGTGACGAGAGTCTCGACACTTTACATTTAATATCAAAAACCACCACGATTTTGACTGCAAATGATAGAATGAGCTAAATATCGTGTTATATAATGCCTACGAAACAGGAGCTCAGAATATCAGTGGGGCTCCACTACATAGTTCAAAACGGAATTGGAGATGATAAAAATCTTAAAATATCATTCCATAACTCTCAATTAAATTGACTGGGAAGTTTTAGACCACAACAAGATTAACTTCAGATGATAATCGACTCATGATTTGTATTCACACCGATTTCGAAATATTTTTTTTTTATTATTTGAATGAGTTTCAATCTCCAATTTTTAAACTCTCAGTACCTACATGCTTATACCGGGTGTCCCACTAGAATTTCCCCGACTTTTTAATTTACCATTTCTCCGTTTTAAATTATTAAATTTGAATTGTCTCTCTTCACAATGTAGTGAATTTTGTTTCCTTTCCGAATATTTTAAGTTTTCGAAAATCGCTTAATAGCCACTTTACAGTGAACGACTTACTGAAAGGGGTAGAAAAACTAATTGTTCAAAGGAAAAGTTGTTAAAACAATAATGATGTTCTTCCTTATTTTTTACTGTCCAAAAAAAAACGAACAAACAAAAATTAACACAAACCAAAAAATACCTTAAATAACGTTCAAATAAATAAAGTAATTTAGTATCCTTCGACGAACCCTCCATTCCTCTCAAGGCAAGTATTACTTCTAACCACCATTGAACGAAGAGTTTTGCGGATTATTTCACCGTTTGCGTTCAGTTCTTGAAATACTTCTTCAATTCGTTGTCGAAGAATTATTAATGATGGAAGTGAGACACACTTGGTGATATGTAGGATACATCATTGTGAAATAATTTTTAGCATTAGGTATTAAGAAATGAAGAACACCAGTGTTATTTTTAAAACTTTTTCTTTGAACAAATTGTTTTTCTACCCTTTCCAGTAAATCAATCACTGTTAAGTTGTTATTCAACCGATTTTCAAAAACTTAAATTATTCGAAAAGGAAACAATTTACTACATATGGAATAAGAGATAATTCAAATAAGTTAATTTAAAGCGGAGATATAATCAATTAAAAAGTCGGGGACATTTTTGTGGGACACCCGGTATGTACGAGTACATAGTTTAGAACAGCTCCTCAAAGCAACAATAAGTGACTGGCTTAACTTTTATCTTAATTCAACGCGACTAATTTTAATAGTTTTTTCTTGCCCGTTTCTGTCCCAGAAATTTTCATGAACCACACTCCATTTCTGCTTAGAAAGAAGTTTATCATTGCAGAAAGTGCCTTCTGCAGCACTCAGAATTTAATGTCAAAAGTCTACGGAATTCACTACAAATATTTCATTGTTTCATCCCAGGTCGTGTGAGCCTCAATTACACTGCTCTCTGTCATCAACGTTTCGGGACCACTCAATCATTGTTTTCTACTTCGATTTAACTTCATTCAATGATGGTAAATGGAATGAAAATTTACCTACACAGAAAGCACGACAGAATTCAAATTCAGTTGACAATTCATCGCCCGTCTTGGCTCAACATCCCAGTCTTGCGTCCTATTTGCTTTGTCTTTGATTATGGCAGGGCTTGACTTTTTGTTTCTCATTTTTAGAGGGAAATTCCTCTGCTCTGCGGGAGGATTCAGTGTTTAAAAAATGCTTTCCAGGCACAGAATCGTTAACACAAGCTCTTTTGGAAAGAAAAGTACACTCGGAATTTATTTTTACGAAGGAGTTATTGGCTCTAGGGATAACTCGGCTCACAATGCAGAATATCTGACATTGAGAAGATAGAAAATTGTGGAAGCCATTTCCCCATATTATTTGAAAGATATAAAAACCTGCTCATGAAAATTTTTGTTGTGCATGCTGTTACTTGAACTCTAAAAGTGTTCTGATTGTTCAACAAAAGTTAGTGGTAATTAAAAGCTTCTGAATAACATAGGATGCACAGTATATTTCAATAATAAAGAAAAGTTGAACTAAAATAAATGGGATTTGCAGCATTAAAAAATAAGAGCTTAGGGTGGAAAAAAGAAACTGGTGAAGAAATAAAAAATTAGGCAGACAAAGTGAAACAAATAATGTTGATGAGCAGTTAAAACGAATATAATGAGGAGTTGGATCATCGAATTAGAGACACTTGCACAGCCCCTACGCGACTCTTATTAAAACTTCCTGCAGCACATTCTTAGAAAAAAGTTATGACATTTTGAACGTTTTTTCATGGTTTGGAGGCATAGTTCTAGATATAGCGAGATCATACCAATTATTGTGAAACTGTTTCATGCGTATCGAACATAACCGTAGGGAACAAAATTCACATCAAAATAGGAACTAATATTTGTGTTTGTTAACTTAAGCGCCATCGAAACACAATAAAAATTTAGTTGAATTCGACTCTGTATTAAGCTTAGATTGGCTCCCACTTCTGCGACAGTTTCAATGTTAGGTAATGATATTGTCAGCTGCATCATGCAACTTTTTTCGAAAGCAGAACTACTGTAAAAACAAACCAACCATGAAGTATCTATGTATCTTAAAATATGAGCAACGTAGTTATGCAGCCACATTACGCTCACGAATCAAAACACAGAAACCACAATGATAATTATGTCATCGTCTGCCACTGGGCAACTTCTCTGTTTTTACTTTCACATTGTTTTTTTTCTAGTCCAGCCAAACGAGCACAAGGGCATCTTAATAACAATGTCTGTCCAGGAGACATTGAGCTAATGCTGAGCTTCGAAATAATTGAATCCTCGCAGCCCGAGCGTATCATGACTACCCTTCATCAGACGTAAAGGCTGCCATTTTTCAGGCGCAAGGCACTATCGAGAAGTAAGAAGGTGTCTCAATTCTCTAAATTGAAAGGTTACATCAATGATGGACGGAGCATCAGCAGCAGAGCCTCTCCATCGATCTTTCTCCACGCTGACGATAAATCTCGAGGCGGAAGCACAAGAAATTAAGCTTTAATGGAAGCGAGGAAAACACGGAACACATGATGCATTCTTCGTGAGGGAAACCATCTCGAGAAGCCTCAGCTGCTCAGGTGGTGAGCTACGCTAAGAAAATAATCTATCCTGCATGGATATAGTGTAATATTCACTCATAGAATGTCCATTCTGATTTCTGAAAACATATGCTCAGGTATACGTGATACTTAATGAGTGTGTCAGATATGCTTACATTTGAGTCGACAAAATAGATAGATAGATCGGCCGAGTTGAAGTCAAGAATGGGAGTTTGTTAATTTGAATAGATGTATGAGAATGAATTTAAGAGATTAAATAGGTTTCTTGAGTGAGTGAACCTTGCATTATTCTACTGAGAAGTGTGTACATATACATTTCAATTACCTGTAAAGTATCCCAGTCGGCGGCCGAGACACCTTATCAGGCCTCCCTCTGAATTATGCAGTCGAGTGAAAATTCCAGTGAGCTTAATCAGAAATTACTTGAGAAGCTTCATAATATAGAGATGGTGAGCATGAGCACGATTTTACAGAGCTGCTGCATTTCTTGCTTTATAACAGTTGAAGATGAATGGAAAGTTAGCGCTCATATGACTGATATTGTTGTTTCTGTCACCTTTAGTGTTACCACGGTAGAGGAAACAAGGCAGGGTCATTTCTATAGGGGAAAATACACCTCCTCTTGTTCGGCTAGCCAATAGAAAGGCTTTATTTCAAATAAACTTTATGACGCCACCAAAACACCATGTCGTTAGACCAATAGAGGAGCCAGATTTAGGGGTAGCAGTGCTACCAAATGCAATATGATCGCTGCTATTGGTTCGTTGCCGTGACGTCAGCAAAACCACACCGTCAGCGAAAAAAAGACTGGTTTGAACCTACCTTGTTTCCTCTATCGTGAGTGTTACTGAAGAGAATAACTCTGCTGTTAGTACTGTTACTACTTGTGCTGCTCCGGCCTGCTGCAGTTGCTGTTAGGGCTAGTGATGGTGCGAAGATTGTGGAAATATTGCGCTCTTGAACTGTCCTTGATTTAAATGTAGTAGCTCTCTCATCGATGCAACCGCAAAATTTCCTTTCGTGGATCGCTTTCCTTTCAAACTAAAAAATCTAAACAAAACATGGATGCACAGTGCATATGTTGCTCTGGAAAAGATAAAAATTTCAGTCCCTCTAATCGTTCATCATAAAAATTTTTAAACTGTTACTAACGATCCATATGATGAAGCACATTTCGCTTATAAATGTATTTCTTTTCGCGTGATATACACTAATGTTCGACCGACAAAGAGGCAGGTACACGCTCCTCCTCATTGCGGCCGTCAGAGGAACTTCAAGAAGAATTAGAGCCAGAAAAGCTGCGTAATGGAGACTGCACGGTGCTTATGGCGGCAAACGCGAGGCTTTCGACCGCTTTTGAGCCGCTAGTTGAGCCTGTAGAGGTTGTGCTCCGGGGGGATAGGAATCGAAGGGGTGGCGGGAGAGTCTAAGAGGAGAGGCGCTTAATAAATGATACAATGAGTTTGGTTGGGGTGAGAGGAATAGTGAGACAAAATATCGTGTTCAGATTTTTTCTCATTTAGCTTCAAAAGATTTTTGTGCTGAACTTCAAAACATTCCTAACTTGATGGATTATAAAAATGTTATTAATTTTGAATTTTTAACACGAAGAGTCCATCAGCAACGCTTACATTCATTTATGTGATAAAATGCACTCTGAAAAGAAACTTTCTTTCTGAAACGAAGCGAAAAATATGAATTTCATGGGCATGTTTTGCCGGACATTTTAGGGAAATTTTTTAGTGTCATCACAGAAAGACAATCCACACTTCGCCTCATTTTCTTCAAGGGAAATTATCTCTGAATCAGTTTATGAAGTAGAGGGAAATTATTCAAATTGGAAAATCTAACTCTTTCGACGCGTTGGTAGGTAGGTGAACAAAACTAGTCATAGGTGAGCTAAATTAGTCGTTGGTGAGCAAAATTTATCGTAGGTGAGCAAAATTAGTCGCACGTGAGCAAAATTAACTTTTATAACTTATTTCTCAAATTTACTCCAACTCGCCGCACTATCCAACAATGATCTTTCATCAATATCTCCTGCAGCAATTGGGCGTGTCCTCGAAACAGGCTTTGGGTGACTTGTATTCTAATGACTGTTTAGCCAGGTTTCATATCACTTATACTACTACAGAAATGATCCTTCCTCCGTTTCTTGCCAGAATTGCCTTTCTACATTTTCAGGGTATTAGCGCCAGATATCTCTTTGATTTCTACCTTTTTCACTAACCCACTTTGTTTATGTATAAATTTAGCGATCAGGTTGTTATTTGAAGTCACTCTTTTGTTACTAAACTTGCAAAATCAATTTCGACCTTAGAGATCAGATATCATGTCACTATCGCCTCAATTTCAGAATTTTATTCTAGTATCATTTTGTGATTAAAAATTTTATTCAACTTCATCTTTAGTTACCTTTTTGTATATAATGCGGATACTAAATGATGTATGCGAGCTTTGTAACAACGTTATTAGTAATCTATACGTTCCAATGTTCTTGCTCATAGACTGAGTACGCGTACTCTATAAGAAAGTAGACTAGGTTGAAGACTGATCATCTCAACGTGATCTCTCTTTCTTTTCTGGTACTTTTAAATCGGTATAGTTTAGTTTTATTTTTCTTTTTTTTTCCTGTTCGTCAATTTTGTAACTTTTTCTTTTCCTCTATAACATTTTTTTCTAACATTTTAAATTTTTGTAATACATTGTATTTTACTTACTGTTCATCCAGTTGATTGCTGATCATGCTAATGTATTTGGTGATATTGACCCAAATCTCAATAATTTAAAATTTTATATCGAAACCTAAATGAAGCAATAAATAATGAATACACTAATAGTTAAGAATTCAGTGAATTGATGAGGAAAAGTCGCAATTATTTTTCGTTATTGAGTTGGAACTGTACGTCACTTTATCCAAAAATCGATGAAATACCTTGCACAATCTCTGAACTTAATTGTCACTTTGACGTTCTTAGCTTCACCGAAAGCTGGTTTAATAACTCAACTAAAGACATGATTCAAATAGTAAATTATCATAGCCACCACTCACTACTCAAAAATAATAAGAGCAGCGGAGGCGTCAGTACGTACCTATCTAAACACATAGACTCGAGAATCATGGCAAGTGAAACAATGAATCGTGATCATATAGAAACTTTTTTCAAGGAACTGACGAAAAATGGTAAATGGATTATGCTTGGAACGATGTATAGGCCTCCAACAGCGTGTCCGGAACATTTCCTGAATGCTCCATCGCATTATATCGCAGTTTAACAAGTCTTTGTACAGTGACATTATAATCTGCATTGACTTCAATTATGATCGTTTGAAACATGAATCTATGAACAAATCTCAAATTTCAGAAATGCCTTTCAGTCTAAATTCTTCCTTCCAATTATTACGAAGCCTACATGTATCTTATTAGAATCTGCTTCTCTGCTCAATAAAATCTTTGTTATAAATCCAACTGACTTTCTTACAGAAAATTAATTCCGACTTATCGGACCTTTTTCCGTCTTTACTTATCACGAAAAAGGTCTATGTCACTTGCACCAAAACACAGGCTGAAACTTACTCAAATCGCTGCTTCATTGAATCTAATTTGGGAGCAATGCGCACAGTTCTAGAAGAACTGATGCCAACATTGGACATCTCTCAACAGAACAATAATGCAACGAACATTGATGAAGCAATACTAATCTTTACTGCAATTTTATTGGATGCAAATAATCAATGTTGCCCGACCATCACTCGTACCCCATAAAATAGACCAAACCCCTGGATTACTGATGAAATCGTTATTAATGTAAATAAACGTCAAGTGTTCCTAACTCTTCTCTTCGAAAGGCTTATATCTAGGAAAATGTGTAACAGATTCAGGAACTATGTGACAAATTAGATGACATTAAAAAAAAAATACTTTACGCTCAAATTCACTAAATTTAAAACTGATTTTAAAAAACCTGGCGCCTGCTCAATTCTTGAAAATAAACCGAATAATGCTGCAAAGAAAACGATCGAGTATATTGTTCAAGATAGTGTAAAACATCACGATGTAATAGAGCCGTTTTTCCAGCCTGTCTCTAGTAGGTGCCTGCGATGCACATAGTGATAAGAACTTTAATTATTATGCCTTCGTTCCTATAATTTAATTTCTCTTCTTAGTTCGTATTTTTCCTTGTGTGTATTATTGTCTGTTATTTTCAACGAAATATTAATTTTAGTTGCCGTTTCGGTATCTGTTTATGCAAACAGAATAGCCGCCTCTGCATTTACGTGCGTTGGCCTGCCGCCGAACCCTACTAGTCTGTTGTGGGTTGTATCGGTGTGCAGGTGTGTGGGGGCTTCTCGGGCGGTCCCTCGGGACCGCTGTGGCCTTGTAGTTTTTTGTATAGGAATTGAGGAAAGTGTAAGGGTAACTGTTATTCATGTTTCACATTAGTAATAGTGTTCGTTTGTCTAATAATTCTTGAAGACCTGAAAGTCCGAACACGCAAAGATTATTTTAGATTATCCATTGTGTAAGTTTCAGTGTTTCTAAAGTACAGTCTTATTTTTCGATCGTTAATAGTTGTCGAGCTCTATTATTTACGGTAGCTTTGATGATAGTGAAATGTCTTCCTTTATGACTAGCTCGTACTATTGATGTTGCTACTGCTACGGCAGAACAGTGTTACCAAAGGGTATAAAATAGGCACTACTAAGGTTCTGTGCGTAAATGTATTAAATTACTCTGTATTTCCCCGAAAACTTTACATTGATCGTGTGTAACTTTTCATTTCATTTTCTTCCAGGCTCACTTATCGGACTTGTTTACTTATTTTTTCGATTCTATTCTAACCGTGCTAATAAATCCTGCACCCCACCGCCTCTTCCTAATTTGCACTGAGCAACATAGTAATAACTACGCTTAGTGGCTGGATCTATAACAACGAGAAGAAAGATATTGCTAATCTTTCTAACGATTTCTTTGGCAACGTGGGAAAAACATGTAGCTGATAGAATTCCTAGTGAACCTACTGATCACTTGGAAAATATGGATCATATCCATGAACACAACTCGTTTTTATTTATATCTTCCAACTATTCCGATTTAATTGGGCGCATAAACAACTTAAAAAATAAATCAAATGGATCAAAAGCGTTCTCGACTAAAGACCTTAAAGCTATAGCTGATATTAATATATTACCTCGTTCACATCCAATATTATTGCCCAGTCGCTCTTCCTAAGCATTTTACCAAACTCTCTCAAAGTTGCTAGAGTAACCACTATTTTTAAAAGTGATCAAAAAATTGCGTAAAATAATTATAAGCCTATCTCTGTGTTATCGATTATGTGCAAAATATTCTAGAAAACTGTAAAAAAAAGTATATTCCTGTTTTGAACAAAATCATTCCTCTATGATAAACAATTTGGTTTTCGGTCTAAAAAAATTAGTCATAGGTACCTACCTACCATAGGTCCATACCATACCTGTATTCCAATATAGGCTTGTTTTCTCCGTACTTCTTGACTTTCGTAAAGTATTCGATTGTGGGGACAATAACATACTACTCTCGAAACTCCACTGTTATGGCATTAGAGGAGTTGCTCATGAATGGTTCAGATCCTACTTCACAAATTAGAAGCAATACGTTGTCATTGACGATGCACAATCGGAACTACAGTCAACGATATCATTAAATCTACATAATTTTTTAAATTCATCTTTTTGCCGATGACAGCACGCTTTCTACGGTCCTTGCTAATCAAAATCTCGCTCTAATTGTGGAGAGTATTAATAACGGGCTCTAAAAGGTTTAAATGTGGCTTAAAGCTAGTAAAACATGCCTAAATATCGATAAAATAAAATATGTTGTATTCTCATGCAAGAGATACATATCTCTCCACGCATTAAAATTGGCGAAAATTAAACCGAAGAAACCGACTCATGTAGGTTCCTGGGCATTATTATAGATAAACATCTGACCTTCAAAAAGCATGTTGCCCATATCATTTCTAAGTTATCAAAATCCATTGGAATCCTCCATAAAATTAAAAATATGTTCCTTGAATAAGCTTCGTAAATACTTTCCCGAACGCTCATTTCACCATACTTACAATACGGAATAGAAGCATGGCCGAAACTGATTGAAAAAAAAAAACAGATTCTTTACTCTCCAAAAAAAAGAGCCATTTGAGCGGTAAAGAATCTAGAGTATAATGCTCACACACATGATTCATTCAAAAGTTTAAAAATACTTAAACTTCTGGGTCTCTCCAAACTCTCCATATGAAATTTCATGTATTAAACACTGACCAATGATTGCAACATAGACTCCAAACAATTTTTAACTGCGCAAACTGGGCATCACGACCATTTTACCCGAAATTGAAGTAACTTCATGCATCCTTGTTATTCAAAAGCTCGGTCACAACAGAGTTTCCTCTCTATGGGAACAAATGACTTTGAGCGCAATCCAGGCGAAGATCCGTAAAATGAATTCTTACAAAGCTTTCAAAGTAAATCTTGAATCCCTTTTCCTACCGAAATATTAAGCATGTAAAATAACCAAGTCAAATCTCTTCTCCTGAAAGACTCATCCTGATAAGGTAATTTGTCATGGTTAAAATCATTGATCTTCAGTCTGTTCTCAAATCGTTTCTAGAATATGCTAATAATATCTAACCCATTTAAAGTATTTTGTAAAATTAAGCATCGAATCTCAAGTGAAATAATTCATTGATCACTCTAGTGTGTAGCTACAGTAGGTTAAGTGAATTAGGTTAAACATAATTGTACACAAAATAGCGTTGATAGGAAAATGCCCTAGAAGTCACTGAACATATTCGGGCCCACAGGTAGCTATACTCAAATTTGACCATTGTACTGACCTTAAGAAATAATCTACTTCTGTATCGGTTTTGGTAAATAAATTGTTTAAATACCTGTGGTTACCCGTGTTCCGCTGTCATAGTTGTGTTGCCTGCCTTGACTCATGTTCCGTGTGTTGACTCTGTTAACCCTGATACTTGTGGTGCCTGTGTTGATCCTTAAACCTGAGTTGGGGGTGATGATTTCTTAATCGTACGTTTTTCCACGCAAGCCTTAGACAAAATTGGTCCATGCTTTTCGTTGCATAAAACTTGGGTGGCTTACAGTTCTTGCAGCTCAGGCAGCCATGGCTCAAAATCATCTCCATATGGCAGACGCAATTGGCTAGCAAAAACTCATCAATTCCTATAATGACGCATTCGAACCAATGTGACGCGTAAATAAACAATGGAACAATCCATACCAATTAAGGGCCTATAATACAACTTAGCGTTTACGAATATCATTCATAGGATTATTCTGCGGAAAGGCTAAGACGGACTTTTACTGAGTTCTGTGCAAATCCTGCTTTCGAACCCCTGCTTGACGGAGCAATTAAACAAGGGTGCAAATATCCGCATGCAGGAACAGAGACTGCCGACTTTCCTGTTGATTGCTCAGTCAATAAGAAATAAGGAGATATTCAGAACTGAAGAATGCGACATTTCATTATAGAAACGGGAGATGTCTCATTCAACAAAATGAAACATAATATAGACGAGATCTGTAGAAAATTAGCAGAGATAGGTTATTTCTTGTTAAAAGTTGGAGAGGTCTATTCCAACTTTACGAAATAGTTCAATTTCATCCCGTGTGACAGTAGTGTGAAAAAAGTGAAATTTCTTCTTACTTTAACACTTGAGCTGAAGAAATCCTGGTTTGAAATCAGGCAAAGTTTTGAATGATTCCTGCAGTGCAGAGCAGTAGTGGATTTTAGGACCGGTTCTGAGCAATCCATTACGTTAATAGATTTGGTTGCAGTGAATCGATTGTGGCCACCAACAGTTCAGTGCAGCAAAAACGTCATTGCTAAAAATGGCACCTAAAGCCATTATGGCAAGAAGTGGCCACTAGGCGTTGCCATTCAAAAGAGTACACTGACGAAACTACAGCTGTAGCTAGCGGTCACGGAGCTAAAAAACTGTGACTTGAATGAACATTACGTCCGTGTCGATGCATTGGCCAATATGACATCACGCTGCTGATACTCCACCAATACTGCAGAGGTATTTCACTGACTTTGTGGCATCAGTGCATATGTGTATGTGTTGTAAAAAGAATGTAAAATCAAGAGCGAAAGGGGCTAGAACACTCAGACACTTGATTTAAACACACTGTAAGAGTAAAATTCAATAAAAAATGACCATCATTCCTCTAAAATGAACAGAATTCTTGACGGACATAAAGTTTTCAATTAACCTAACACAATATGTGAGATCTAATCTTTCTCTCGAAATAAAGTTACAGAAGAATTTAGCTGCTGAGGAAACTGCATTTGTGCTTCCACGTGTGAGAACTAACAAAAAGTCAATAGAAAACACACACTTTAATGAACTGAAAACTTTAAACCAAAGAAATAAACGTTAGAACTTTCAGTGGCTATTCTCCTCTTTTTTTATGATGTACTTTAAATTCAAAAGTTCTGCTGTGCGGATGCTACTTTCAACCTGCTATGGTTCAGGATAATAGTCGAGCGCATGCGTCGAGAGGCGTCGCATCAGCCCAGAGTCATGATGCTTTGAGTTGCAAATCTGGTTTTCGAAGCTTTATGTCGGTAAAGTATTCAGCGCAAACACACCTTGAACTCGAACGCGACAGTTGAAGGAATGTTAGGCCTAGTGCTTCCGCAATTGCATACACACATTAAATTTAATTTTCATTTGATACAAATTCATCCCAACAGAACTCTCACACATGTGTTAGGGTTGCATGCTCGGTTCACCAGAGACCTCGTATACATTCCTATGCCGGGAATCGAACCCAGGAGTCCGGGACGCCATCCAGGTGACGTAGCCACATAGCCACGATGACCTCCGCAATTGCGTCAGCGCTTCACGCAGTGGCGTGAATGGTTATCACAATCATGCACCTTTTTGTAAGTTTTTGTGAACATCAATACACAGAAGTTCATATATTCCGGTATTCAACAACAATCAGGAACAAAAAACTAAAAACTGCAATGTTGTAATAACTTGGCACGATGGGTTTGCACTGAAGCTGTTGTCAATCTACCTCATTCAAAAAAAGTTTTCACTGATCAGACATCAAATATTAAATAACACTTACTTTAAATTTCTGAGCTAAATTGCAGAGTACCAATTACATTGTGTAGAGTCCCACATGAGTCGTCTGAGTCGCAAATAAGTTGATGTCAGTCTGATCGCCATGAATAACATTGATCTAATGGATGTTTTTCAAAGCTGTTAAGCACAGTAACCGTTAGTGCAACTTTCATGCTTGTAGGAGCGAGGCCTGTTGAAAATGTGTCACCATCAAAGTCACGGACCAATACCAGAATATTGGAACTAATACATAATTCTAATACTGGTCACAGGCAGATAAAACCAATAAAATCAATAAAAAAGAACTAGGAGTAAGGAGCGATGGTTTATTGAAACCCACGATTTTACCTAGTTTCTGAAGTCGTTCTAAGCCTTCGATTTAAAAAAAACAGTCCTCTCTTGTCGACAAAGAGTGGAAAAATAAAAAAACTTCTGTTATTAAGGTTCCTACTTCAGTCTGTGAAGAACTATTTTGGAATGTTATTTTTGGTATTTCGAAAAAAATTTGCACCGTGTGGTCACTATTACTAGCTTCTTTCATTCCTCTTCATACTCGGATGTCTTTCAATCCCTTAGAAAAGCACTTGTCACAAGTTCATTTTGAATTTATATTCCCTAAACATTGAATTGTATGTCTCGGCTGCTCCTGCGTGTAAGATGAATCGTCAACGTTTTTTAATCCTCCACTTCACCAAAAAATGAGTCCTTGCCTTAAAATGTAGTGACTTTTAAATGTTCGCCTGAAATGGTCCCTAAATCAAGACTGCACGAAGAATGGGCTCTGTGGCGTGACGGTTTTAGTGTTCTTTTAACACATTGCTTCATTCAGCGCCTGGCACGCCGGCAGTTCCGATTGCATATCCAGAAGTGAGCTGGAAATTTAGCCTTGAGCTGATTTATTGAAGCGACTGCAGTTGAGAGCACAGTCCATTCCAGTCAGATTAGTTCAGAATTATGGACTAAAAGTGATAGAAGTGGAACGAAAACTGGTACCTCAAGGCTGCCTGGATATTCTCTGGAAGCTGACTAGCTGGAGACGGGCTGGAAATTGAATCGAAATAACCCGAGTAATTAAAATGCATTTGAAATCGTGTGTGCAGGTGATGTGCGCTAGAAACGCAAGGAAGAGCGCTTCATTTCAAATAAATCACTTGGATACAGAGGTAAAAACCCTTGTCACAACTAATCAGCGAACTGTCTGGAAGTTCAGAGAAATGCAGGTGAAAAACTACTTAATCCTGATATACTAAATGACTTTACGACCCAAAAATATTGACTACGCATTAAGACCAACATACTTTTACTGACTATTTTCACACTCTCATAAACATTAGCCTTGCACTATCACTCTTCTAAACATAAGTCTTGCAATAACATAACAGTAACACAATAACATAATCCAACAAAATTGCACTTTCCTCAGTCAACAAAAAATACTGCTGTGGAAGATGGTTCAATGTCGTCCATACATTTGACATGTTAGAAATTGGCTAAAAGAACAAAGCTCCCATTATGCTGAAAGTCCCATAAGCTGAGTTAATCAGGCTAGAGAACTGCACAGAGCTAGACTGAGTGCGCAGGTATAAGCCAGGAAGTATCTTTTTTATTGTTTGCTTCATTATTACACTCAAGTAGTTAAATATTTTTGTTGTTTCGTATTATGAAAGAAGAAATGCAGAACTGTAGGGCTTCCTTTATAACCTCTTCTGACCGCTCACTCAGTTTCCTCAGATCACAATAGGAGCTTCTCGTCTGTGCTGTAAATATTGCGGTGGCTGGGCAGGGTTGAACCAGGTTCTTTTTTGTCCAGAATGTGGTACTCCTACCTCCCCCCACAGAGTATACACAAGCACAGGGTACTAAGTTTCAAAGTGAACAGCGAACAACTACAGCGATAATTGCGGAAAATATGTGACAGTGAAGAACAGGTGGTTTGCTTTTTGCAAATTCAGTTTAAAAATAGAAGTACCAAGATGCTCGTCTTTACTGAGATCGTTGTCTTATTCACGAAAGTCAATGAATAAAAATATTTGGAACGTTTCGACCTCCAGGATCATTATCAACCTGAAAACAAGTTGAAAAACTAGTCAAATGTCAAATTTGCATCAATCATGGAAGAAGAAAAGCGAAAAAACATGAAAGGAATGAAAAATAAAATGTTCAGTGTTAATATTACGTTAGTTGTAAAACTAAAGCTGATTGCATATCATTTAAAACCGGTTTTTCTTTTAAAATGTGAAAACATTCTAAATTGCGAAGGTTTACTTAGTTTGATGCAGAAGAAATTACTCTAAAATCACGTAATGTAACAGGAATATCGCACTTCTCTGCATGAGAGCGGACTGAAGAGTGGGAAGGTGTGGAGAGGAACTGGTTTGTTCTAAAACTCCCGCCGGCATGCTCTGCAACACGAATACTGAGGGCTCGAGTAACTGAGCCCACGTACTCAGACGTCCACTGTGCTCAGCTATATTTGTAAATTACAGATGAGAGCATACCTTTAGGAGTTTTGCCTGTATATTTGAAATATGATCATATTTTATACGTACTGACTAACACTAATATCAAATCAATCTGCGGGAAATGTTTCGAAAGAAGAATGAAAAGGTCCTTTTTAATTAAGTTTCTCAGATTGTTGACCGAAGAACGGAAACAAAAAAAATTCTTTTTGGGAATGGTAGATAGGGCTACATCGTTAAAAAAGTTTCTGTTCAAAAAGTTCTTAGTACAAGACTCTACTGGCTGTGATGGAAAGCGATTGTTGCCAAGAAAAATTTTTTTTAAATTAAAATTCTTTATCGATAGCTTCAAATGACGAACACACACGGTAAGCCGTGGACAACAAGGTTTTTATGTCATTTAGCTTGAAGGAGAATGTACAATAACTGAAAAAATTAATTCCTCACCAGGCAGATTGGTTATAAATTAGCGTTAGTCAACACGTATTACATAGGATCATATTTCAATTATGAAGATAAAACTTCTAAAGGTATGATGTCATCTGTAATTTACAAATATATTTACGCACAGTGTGTGTCGGAGTACGTGGGTTGAACTACTCTGGCCCTCAGTTTTCCTGTTGCAGAACATGCCGGCAGGAGTTTTAGAACCAATCAGTTCCTCTCCACACCTTCCCACTCTTGTCCGCTCTCATGCAGAGAAGTGCGGCATTCCTGTTAGATAAGGCGATATTAGAGTAATTTCAATTGCATCAAACCAAATAAACCTCACCAATTTAAAATCTCTTCACGTTTTAAAAGAAAAACCGGTTTTAAATGACATGCCATCAGCTTTTCCTTTATATACATTAACTAGCGTAATATAGGTACTGAACAAATTTTTGTTTCTTTCATGTGTTCTTGCTTTTCTTCTCCGATGAGTAATGTATTTGATTTAAATTTGACGTTCGGCTAGTTTTTTCCACTCGTTTTCAAGTTGATGACGAGGTAGAAACGTTTCAACTATTTATATTCATTGACTTTCTCAAATAAAATATTGATCTCATTAGAGACATGTATCTTGTCACTTTTATTTATAAGTGAGGGGCAAGGTGTAATCTACGTCTAATTTCATTTTTAAATCTAAAGGGGAACCTAACTTACGGTGATCACGATGTAAGGGAACCATTTCCGAGCATTTTCAGTCAAAAATTAGATTGTCCCGATTTATTGTTTTATTGTTTAAAAGAGTTTGAGATATGTCCCCGAATGTCTGTAGAAACATCAGGAACGTATCCCAGAGCTAGCGCCCCCCTGAGAGGGGGAGAGGATCCCCTTTCCGGACCTTTTTTTCATTTATGAACCTAGAGCAAAAAACTTGGTACAGTTATAGGAAATGTAATTTAGAATCATTTACCTTCTATGAAAAAATGCGATTTTCTTTGAAAGAAAATTGGAAATCATAGAAAACGACATTTTTGGGGGGTTTTCTAAATGCTTATTCTCTGACAGTTTTTGAGCAACAGCAATGATTTTGGTATCATTGGATGCAGAATAACGTGGATATTCCAAAAAATTAAATGCTTTTCCTCAAATTTCCAATTCTTTTTTTTCATTTTTTTAAATTTCATCATTCATATTCCTCAAGGTAAGCGTCCCCTTTCCGAACCTTTTCTTTATTATTGAAATTTAGAGCAATGAAATTTGATACACTGATAGGAAATGCAATTTAGAATCATTTATCATTTAAGACAGAATGCGATTTTCTTGAAAAGAAATGGGAAATCATAGAAAACGACATTTTTTAGGGGTTTTCTAAATGCTTCTTCTCTGACAGTTTTTGAGCTACAGTAATGATTTTTGTATCATTGGATGCAGAATAACGTGGAAATTCTAAAAAATTAAATGTTTCTCCTCAAATTTCAAATTTTAATTGAAAAAATGAAAAAATTTAAAAAAAAAAATTTAAAACATTCGAATTTTTGACGTCAAAACTTTGGAACAAAATGAATTTTGAAAAACTATTTAACTTTTTGGAAAGCAATCGTTTTTCCGCATCCAATGATACCAAAATCATCACTGTAGCTTAAAAACTGTAGGAGAAAAAGCATTTTTAATCTTAAAAATATTGTTTAAACAACAAGTAAGTTTTCATGACGTTTTTCATAATTACTCCGACGTTTACAAAGCTAGAGCAATGCGGTTTGTTGCATTTGAAAGTGAAATGTGTGCTCTAAAAAGTTATAGATTAATTTTTTTTAAATTGTATGTAAAACTTTCCTTAGACTTTTTTACCCTAAAATTATAACTTTTACCCTACCTCTTTAAAAAAAATTTTATAAATTCGAAATGAAATAAATAAAAAAAAGTGATCTATAACTTTTTTAAAGCACACATTTCACTTTCAAATGCAACAATCCGCATTGCTCTAGCTTTGTAAATTTCGGAGTAATTATGAAAACTATATATATATATATTTTTAATTATAACGAATAATTAATTTTCTATGCCCTTATGAAAAAATTTTATAGAAGATGAGTTGTTACAAATGTGGAGATCTAGTAGTCGGCAAATTTTCATAGACGTACGTCCAATAGAAAAAAGTTTTCAGTTTTTGGAAATGGTTCCTTAAAATACGCGAAAAACTGCTAAAACTTCTGCAGAACACGAATATAAACTAAGAAAAGCAGGGCTGCGAACTGCTTAGACTCGGAAGTACAAGCGTCGCAATCCTCGTAGCGAAGGGCGCTAAACGTTTGAAACATTTTTATTCATTGACTTTCCTAAATAAAATAATGATTTCATTAGAGACATGTATCAACTCGTGTTTTTGGAAAATTCTTCACATTTTTCTAGCATCCCAGGTGTTTCTTTTCCTGCCAGAGACTTGATGAATGTATTCATTTTACGTCTATATTTCTGTTCCAGGATTTCCTTTACAAAGCCGCTGTCCTTTACATGGCCTCATTTGCTGGTAAACTATCACATTCCCACGTCAAGGCGAGCGGAGGCGACGAAGCGAGCGGTACGTTTTACGAGCTCCCACGGTTTTTGGGACGCATTTTGGAGCGTCGCGGGATGCCAATTACCATAAATGACTTCTGATGCGCATTTGATGATGCAAATAAAAGACTCAAAGCGACCGAAATTCGCTGCCGCCTTCTTCCTCCGTAGTCAAATTTCTAGACGGCGGACTTGACGTTTTTGTCAACAATTCCGCAGAGATTATTTGAAGGCGCTCCTGTGATCAATTATGATCCTGATTCATGATCCAATGATCTACGTACCCAGCGAAGCGGAATGCTTTATTCTCATATCATAAATATTGCATGCCAACGAACCGGACTGCGTTCGTGCGTAGCAGAGTAGCGAGGCCTCGGGATATCGACGCTTATATGTAGATCCTGGTACTTCTAGCGCGACATCACATCTCTCTTTTCCTTATTTTCGTCATGCTGATGCGCTACACTTCTAGATCCTCACAAACAATAAACATACTCGGTATAAATAGTAAGCAAGATTTTCGGTTGCCTGAGATCCCTTCACATGTGTGAATCTTTGCATCTTAATTACCGTAGGGCGGCATTCCTAAGTTATGCCACTATCCACATTCAACGCAATGGATTTCATGGGTTATGAAATTCCTCACTGATGAACTAATGTAAATACTTTTCCACAAATTCATTAGCAGATCAGAAAGCAAATTGATAGAAGTTGAAAAAACACCTCGAATCCAAATTTGAAAAAAGAATAGTGTCATACATGCCCGAAGGTAAAAGAAACGTAAGATCCTGAACTGACTGAACATGAAAACAAAGTAAAAGTGGAAAAACTATGATAAAGTCGAGACGGCCCAATACTGGCTCCAAACTAAAGTGAATTTTAAACAACTGTCAATCTATTTCTGGTGAACAGATTCTAAGAAATTTTACTTCTAAAGCTAACACAAAGTTGCTTACTGAAAAAACTTCGTGGGACATGAGCGTGCCCGAGTCTCGTAGCAATTCGAGTGCGTTGGTGTAAAAATGAACAAACGGGAAATTTTTCTAAAGCAAAATGTACAAAATCGCGGTAGACTCTAATTTAAAACTGTAGGTATGAATTCCACAGCAGAAACAATTATAAAAATTGCTAGAACATTTACTAAACTTCACCATAGCCCCAAGTTTGGAGAAACGTAATGTTTATCTATGTTACACTGTACTCGTAATTTGGAAAGAATATTCGAACAAGTTGCCATTAGAGAGGTTGAGTGCACTTTTTCGTCATTTAATGCACTGAGCTCTTAAAGCAGAACAGATAAAGAAGACGAGAGCGTTACCGTACTTGTCATGATCTTTAGAATGACGATGACAAAAGAATTTGTTCATTCTCATGTGGTAATCAGAATGCTGAAGATGAAATATTTAATGACTGAGTTTAATTAAAACTGTAACCTCACTTACTTACAACTTTGTTCCCATGCTGCAACTCATGAAACATTGTGGTTTCCTTATGGTTATTTTCTCAGTTTTTTCCTGATTTAAATTATTTTATTCTGATTCCATGATGAATTAAACGATGCAAATGCTAATTATGATAAGGAATTATTTGAAACGTTGCTAACTTATTTGCTGCTGAAAATCTTTCTCTTGTAAAGCACGCCATTTCCCTCGAACATAACAGAAATAAAAAACTGTAAAAACGAAGAAGTCAAAAAATTCAAAGCTCAGGACCATGTTGACATGGCAATAAATGCAGCGATCCAGCTGTGCGTGCCCATAAAAAATATTTTGGTCACAATTCAAGACTCGGATTTGGAATTGTCCATAAAATATGGGATCATAAAGACTCGTAAATTTCTCGAGCTCTCCAAACCGTCCCGCGGCAGTTGCGGCCCTGCAGCCAAACCAGCACCAGGCTTTAGAGGAGCATCTCAAGCGTACGATTGTCTCTGAAGGAATAGCGCTGAGGGATTGTACATGAGGAAATGGCTCCGAGGGAATATCCAAGAAGGAATGTCTCCGAAATAATATCCCTGATGGGTTGTTTTCGAATGAAAATCCCTGAGGGAATGTCTCCAATGGAATATCAGTGAGGGAAATTCTCTGAAATAATGTACTTGTGGGAATGTTTCCGAAGGTATTTCCCGTAGAAAATGTATTCGATTGAATGTTTCAAATTGAATGTTTCCAAGGGTATGTTATGGAGAAAAAGTCCCTGAAGGACAGCTTGTGAGGGAGTATCTCTAAGAGAATCTTTCCGATGTCATTGGTGCCAGAAAATATCTCTGAGAAATATCTCTAAAGAGAATCTTTCCGAGGTCATTGGTGCCAGAAAATATCTCTTAGAAATATCTCTAAAGAGAATCTTTCCGAGGTCATTGGTGCCAGAAAATATCTCTGAGGGAATGCCTCGGAAGGAAAATCTCAATGAGAACACTCCCGCAAGAATGCTTAAAAAAAACTTCTGAGGGAATATGTACCATCGAAGGGATACCCCCGAGGGACTACATCCGAAGGAATACCTCTGGGGGAATATCAGCGAAGGGATATCGTCAAAGGAATGTCTCCGAGGTAAAATCTCAGAGACCACATGCAACAGCCGAGAATAAACACTCAATGTGCTTGACAGATTTATTTCAGGTACACACTCGACACTTGGCCTGGAGGCGTATTAATTTTAAAAAGCCTCTTAGAAGCTTGAGTGGATTAAGGACAACTATATCATCCTAAACAGTGAGTGAGCAAACACAAGTACAATTTGGTAGATGAGTGTGGTTCAAAATTCTTCGACGAGACTGTTGACCATATTGAGAAGCAGATTCGGGAGGATTGCACTTTCTTTTACGTCAATTTCAATGACAATTACACTAATAATGTATTTCGCTGTTAATCTGAAATAAATGCAAATCCAGGGTGGTTATGCATTCAAATTTGTTTCAGTATTTATCATGAAGAAGTTTAAATTTTTCATCAATAGAGCATCGTATTTCATGGGTTTTTTTCCTAAAGATTTCACAATCTCACAGAAATTTGAAATATTCAAAGCAAATTCAATCGTTTGTATAGAGATTTAGCAGCAAACAGTGAATTCGTTGAACCATTGTATAGCTCCGCAATCCTGAACTGCGTACGTTTCTCTGACGCTCCATTGGCCTTTGAACTTTCGGTTGCTAAAAATAATGGCAGCTAAAATTGGATAATTTGATACCCCTAGAAGGACTAAGCCTTTTCACTCAGAAATGCTCAAGTTTAGAGTCTCCACGTTTTATTTTAGTTCAGAGAGTGCACCGCTGTGTTTGCTAAGTCATTCTAAGGCTTGGCCGCAAAGTTCTAAGATGGTAATATTACTCTGCAGATCACCATAATGATTACTTGGTAAGTGAAAATTCAACGTGTTTTTAGGAATTACATATATCTTATGATACATTGAACTGCATATGCATATGTCTGCAAACACTTTACAATCACTACAAAAACCTTTTATTTTCATCTTTTAATTTCAAATCTTCATTTTCACACATTACATTTTGATTATATGACCATTTAGTGCGTACGTATATTCTCTAATTCTTGTACCTCGCCAAGCCTGTTCATGGTCCTTTTATTAGACAAAGAAATTAGTAATTTTTCAACTTGAACTATTGCAAGTTTATAGATAAAAGACTCGTATTCACTAACTTCCTCGGAATTCAATCCTTCACATGCACCATACCTCATCCTTCTAAAGGTGAAACAATTGGAAAAATTTTTGTGTATTGCACTATTTTAACTTTACATCATTAAACTCTTCATGCTGGGAATCAGCACCCTAGGAACCTGAAAAATCCTTGACGCGACTTGGCTAGAAACGTTCAATTCCAAGAAAAATCTTAACGAAATGTGAGGGCTCAGAACACCAACACAGAATTACGAGATTTAGGAGCTTGACATTGAGCTACGGAGTGGGCATTCAGTGGAGACAGAAATAAAGAGGCTTCACAGCAGTAATTTGATAGAGACAAATTCCTGAAGTGAATGATTTACTCAGCTGCTTGTTGCTGCTGCTTTGAAAAATTGGTCGCGTCTAGGTGGATGAGAGTGACCCTACTGGTTAGGAGGGATAGCACCATTAGAAGAACAAATCATGGAGGAAATGTTAGGTGAGCTCTCGTAATTTTTTCAAGATTTCTTACAAAAGGGAAACTGGACTCAAGAGCGAAGTTAAGAATGAAACACCTTTTACAATACAGACTTTCCAACAATTTTGATAGTTTTTTCCAGAATGTGATCTAGTATTGCATTAGCATAATTATTTCAAAAGAGTGTGAATATCCATGATGGTATGAAAGACCCTTTTTGTGAAAGTGACACTTGTTCAGTTCATTAAATAATATAAGACAGAAAAAATTATTTCCATTGCTAATAATTTTCTCACAAGTCTATTGTTTTACTGGCACAAAGTGTAACATTCATACTTTTATTTAAAAAAATAAGCAATATTATTCCATTTTGCTGAAGCTTAATCTATCAAAATCTTTAAATTTTGCCTATACCATCTTTTGACATGCATAGTTTTGCACAACCGATTTAGTGAGAATTTTAACTACTCGATCATACCGAAAAGTCTGGATGCCTTGAAGAAGAATTATTTTTCATTTGCGTTAACGACACTGATGAACTTAAGCTCCTAAAAAATACAGGTGCGTTCCACATAATTTCAAACAAATTCATCAGCCATTTTACAGCTTTTTATTAAAAATTGTGGCAACGAGCGAAATAACAAAATTTCATCTGTCAAAAATTGAACAAAATCGAACCGCATCGCACGAAAACCAGCAGCAAAAATTTTTCTGAAAAATTTAAAATTATTTATCTACACTGGCAAGCATTGCAATGTAAATACTGTAGCTCGCTCTTTTGGCAAGCCAACACATAAATTTGTTCAACGCAAGTGCATGCGCGCTCTACAACCGTACGTAGGCGTGTGTGGTTCCAGAGCACGCCATTCCTGATAGATTCCAGGCCTGAAAACTTTATTTAAAGTTGGTCTTGATGAGGGCAAAGTTTGACGAGCTCGAGCCATCAACAACCAGAGTTGGAATGCGTCTCTAGCCTGGCATGCGTTTGAGAAACTGTCACTATGTGAGGCCGGAGAGGCGTCGCTCTCTGACAGTCCGCCCTTGTTTAGAGATGCAAGCCCAATTTTGCCTGACTCGATCGAGTGCTCATCGAACATCGTCCATCGAATGAGACCTCCACTGTCTGAAAACTAGAAATGAGCCTGTTTCACAAAGATTTTTGAACTATTTGGTGAATTACGTAGTAATTGATGAGGTACAACTATAATGTTCTCGTAAATGGAGGAAAAATTTGCTTTATTTCCCTTGCCAGGCAATGGAGCAGAAAATGCAGGTTCTGGACATCGCAAAGATAGTACATTTTACGAAATTTTTACGTCATGTTTAGATTTGAATTAATTTGTGCAACACTAAACAGCAAAACAAGTCCAGTCAACCGAGTTCGCATAGAAGATAGGCTGTAACGATGATAGCTCATAAACTGATTCACAAAGTCACAAATTTTTTGTCATGAATGTTACTTGTTGGCATTGAGTACGGACCACATGGCTTTCCTGGAAAAGTACTCATGTGCCATTTATCATAGCTTAGGCAGCTAACCGTGAGCGCAAAGATATATTGTACTCGAACAACTCATACCTATTTTATGGCTTAATATTACTCATTTGTTTAATTCAAGAACTGTACTATCGTGCATTTACCGATTGATCAGTGTGAACCTTGAGATACGAGGTCCCTTCACAATATCAGATTTGTTATTGCTGGCATGTAATATACATGCGACTGCAAAAAAGCTTCATTAACAACAAATTTAATCGTAGTAAAACAACAACGTTGGAGAAAACACTCATAGTCCTCATTCCTTCAGATGCAGGAAGAGAAAGCACTGTGCAACGATTAAGAAGTTCAGCATGCGGGTTTCAAATTTGAAACTCGCTTATGCAGTTACGTGCATTTGTAATCCATGAAAAATTACGCCGTTATTGTACAAAATTCTACATGTCGCTGTTAATTAATTGAATTAAATGTGAAATTTAAATACCTGTGGCGGACACTCGCTAGGAAATTTAGCAATCTGAACTTTAGTTAAGACATGACCGCAGCTGACCTCAGGACGCAACGAGTTTGAGCGTCAGATTCCTCACCAACCCGAAACTGTTCATTTCATCTAATCTTCAGTGCCGTGCAAACGCAACTAGGCAACGTAACGTGTTCGGTTGCACTTCGGCCCAGTATCATGTGCTGTACTACTATATTGTTGTGCTGTTTTTTGCGCGTTCGAGCTTCATCACCGCCTCTATAGGCTGCCTGTCCGGAGGGACCTGTGGACGTGTGGGAGCTTCTCGGACCACCGCATTGATGGCTCAGACTGGGTAAGCGTGGAGTGTGCCAGGAGCACTTGAGCTACATCAATTGTGATCTTCAATGTTCTGGTCCTCTGAGCAAGAACCTGATAGTTTTTCACTTGAATGCCGTGTTGTATAATGATAAAGATTCTACTCTATGTATACTTATTCATATTTGAAACTTTAACTTTCAACTATTGTCACAGCTGTAATTTAGCCCGAATTGTTCTTTTTAGGCGTAAAAGTGTACGCTGGATGGGAGATACCAGGATTGAGGAGCCGGAGTGGCCTCTAGTTCATAATAAAACTTTTATTAGAGCCCATGATTATTCTTCATCTTTCATTTTTCTGCGCAGTTGTTAGTAGGAAAAAATTAATTGATACTTGTTTCCAGCGTTACTCTTAGCCGAAGACTTAAGCTTAGATTTTCAGTCTCGAAATCTGATACAAAGTAATCCAAGACCGAAGAATTTTCAAGCTCCGTTAAAACACTTTGATTGCTTCGTTGAAACTTCCCAATCCTTTTTCGTTAGACTTAATTACAAGGACCAGCAACGTCTGCTGTACTTAACACAACTGAGAAGTCAGTCCAACTCGTAGAGTGGTTTGCCCCAGAGAGACAGAAAGACAAATTCGGGTATGTAAAGAAGTAGAAGCAGCAGGCAGATGCCTATCAGAAAGAGTAGGTCTGTTCAAATTACAGCTAACTCTTCTGGTTACGAAGAGATGTGTGCTGACTGTATTAGAGTTTGATATTTGTTACGCAGTCAGTACTTAAATAGGTTGAATATGTTTTTTTTTACTCAGGGTGTTTCTCAAAGAAGCGTTGAAATTTTCAAGTTCTTAGCACTCATTCAGAATTGATCGCAAAGACTTGAACTAAGTTTGTTTTAAACTCTATTCAGATAATTTTTTTCCATGAAATAATTTACGATTTGTACTCATACTTCAAGAACTACATTTTATCAATGGGTGAGACGGTTTTGCTCATTGTTACGAATGACCTTTGAAACTCCTGTTACAAAATCTACTTCTTCGAAAACTATAAATATTGAAGTAGGAAGAAAAATGAAAAAGATCTTTTGTTTCAGGAAAAACAATTTTCTATTAAAGCTCATATATACTATATACATTTATATCAAATGAACCCTTGTATTGAATCATTTGACTGTCTGTTTTTTCCATTTTTTAAACAAACTAGCCCCACACTGAGCACTGGCAACGATCACTTATCTGAATACGTCATTTATGGAAGGTTGTTCATTAGAGAGAGAAGCTTCTATGAGAACCACCACGTTAAAAATCGGTCGCTGATGAAAACGTTGGTTGGGTTTCACTCTTACATTTTAGGGATGCAGCAAACGGAGCAGCTGTGACCAGCCAGTCAGACTGCTTTACCGCAAGAGGTCCCTCAATAACTCAGACCTCCTCCCTTTATGTCGTCAGTCACCCGCGAGTAGCTGACAGTAGAGAAGCGCTGTCACAGCTCACCATTGGTCGCGGTACCTTGCAGAAGAACGAGGTGTTAGAAAGTACGTAACCTATTTCTTCATAAATTGTAAAAATCTTGTTCATTTGCAAATTTTCAGGCTTGGTTGAGCGCTTCTTGCTTGTTACCGTCCACGCATTGCTTTCAATGATAAAAAAAATCGTTACGAGCCTTCGTGGACAGCCTTATTTTTAGCTCCTATAAAATTGACAGGCCTGCATTGTCATGAAAGAATTAAACTTGGTTGTCCTTGATTTTCAACCATGATTATGAAACAAAGACATTCTGAAATTTTTAGTGTACCTTATTCTCGGATGAAAATGAAGATAGTAACGGAATAGGCTAGGTTGTTTTAAACAAATTCAAGTTGAAGCTCACCAACAGTGTTTCTGGTGTGGGTTCTCTTCCCATTATCTGCTTGTTGGCACTGAACTGCAATATTTTCCCCACGTGTTTAGCCTACCCAAAGAACTCACACGGGGGCTATATTTTGTATCAGCGTTCAAACTGAGAGGTATTACTCAATTGAGATGACCTTCAAATAATTGTAAAACAGCCTCTCTAAAATCAAAGGCTGCATGCATTCGAAACACATACTAGGAAAGGGTGTTACTCACCGAATATAAGTCCCAAATTTCAGTGAAATAAATTTGCTCTTCTCTGCTACAATCAAAGGTGTCATTTATGTTGAGCTTTTGGAATTTCCTTGACATAACTACAGCTACATACGGCTGTAGTTCTGGCCAAGTCAATGGTTTGCACAAATTCGCAGCATAGATGTGTGTGATCATCATTTAGTGCATAAATCTCAACCGTTCTGTCAAGATTAAAAAGTGTTACGAGGAAAGAATTAAGTAGGGTTGCGACAAGAGATAGAAATCACTGTACCAGACGGAGAGCGTGAAGTTCATCAAATTACAGAACTTATCATTGGTGCGTGAAGGTAATAAATAGCCCATTACATCTGAACTGTGTCAATCAAGGTAATATGGCAACACTGGTCAATTTCGAAAGCCGCATTAGTCGTCGTTTACAGTTCGTGTAAGATCAACATTTAAATAAAACACATCGTACACTCTAACTAATTGACTGGGGCGAGTACAGAGGACATGTGAAGCACACATTGGCCAATCGACGTTAAACGCGTTGGAAAAATAGACCTAACTTAAACAAGACTGCCATGTCAGCTTCGAGGCCTGATGATAATGTTCGCGTTAAGACTTTGATTACTGCATCAGATTCCATAAGCGTTATTAGATAAACGGGTCGCCATCGTGTAACAAACTCTCGAACGAATTTTATCCACTTATAGAATATGATAGAAAATTCGATCGGAAATCAAGCCCGAATAGATTGATCATCACAGAAATCGAAGTTTTGAACTGTGCGCAATGAAATTCGTGATTGATAAGATCTAACTAATTTATCGAGCCTGACTCTTCAGTCTCGCCACCACTCATCTCTGTGCACTGTTTGCAACCTTAGTCCCCCGAATTTATTTTGCTTCCTCTGTATGAGACTCCAAGGGGGGTGAAGATGAGCGTGGGAGAGGCGGCCGGATCCACATTCTGGTTTTCTGCAGAACGTTTCCAGAACATTTCGCGTTTCCAGTGTAACGATCCTGGCTGCTAGCACGTTTCCCTCCCACGCTAGCGCTCTTGAGCGAGCGTGATAACCTGATGGGCTTCGCCCGTGTCCACACTGCATGCGACCATAGCTGCATGGATTTATGATGGTCTCTGAGAAAGGGAAAATGTCGTCGCCCGCTCTTAATTTATCACGCGAATTTTAATATCGTTTTTCTGAAGGTGTTTCCAGCCCAGACCTGCGACGACAGACAAGCGTGTGGTTTCTCTGTTACGACTTCAGTTATAAAGTCAAACTTGACTGGTTCTTACTAAACGGCAGCGGCTTAAAAATAAGAACGGGAACAACAGCAGCGCCGAACATTATAGTGTGTGACTCAAACATTGTTAAATGAGCTATGGGGAACAGTGAAAAAATGTGCATAAACTCAACATCTATAAACTAGATGCTTAGTTACACAGCTTACCACAGTTTTGATGCAATGTTTCAATTTAGAAAAGAATTAGTAAACTACCCTTATGCCATAAATTAAGAAATTGGATTAAATTATTAATTTATAACAAAATTTCCAGAATTATTCTAACATTTGGTGAACATTCCTTCATTTTCTTCGCCTCACTGCATCTTAGACCACAAAGTATAATTAGTTTTTTTTTTACAAAACCCAGCAGTTATTCACTCCAATTATTCTTTCAGTAAATCCAACGAATAATTTTGATTCTGAGGATTAATTTTCCTAGCCTTCTCCCCAACGATCTTCCTTACATTTTCGATAGGGGTAAGGTCGGGATTCTGAACTGGCTTGTCCATCAGAGTACTGGATCTGTCAAATAAATTTGTCCCAGTTTGAAAACATTTGTAATTCTGATCCTTCCATATGTAAGACACTCTGAAGTGCACCAAAGTTATGCTTAGTTTACTCTGAAGCTGGTCACTGACATTTGGAGTGCGTTGCGCTTGCATTGCGCAAAAGAACAGTCGAAAAAATCGGCTATTAGTGTACTTTATCGAGGAGGACAATGAACAGGCTTTGTTGCAAAATGCCTTCAGTCTCCCTAGCAGATATTTTACGATGTTTTGAAACGTTTTCATGAATCTGGCCACTATTACCGAGCTACTAATATGCCAGTTAAAGATCAAATACACAATACTTGCTCTCTCGTTAGCCTCAGAAGATGCGTCAAAGCCATTCCTTAAATGTCATAATCGACATCGGCAAAAAAAGAGGCTCATCAGCACACTACAGTTCACACACCGATCAAACACTTTGGTCTAACCTCTTACGCACAAAGTAGGAAACGTATCCTAACTAATAAGACGAAAGAAGTTCATCTGGAGGGTTGGAAGAAAGTTTTGAACTGGTTGAAGAGCAACGGGACGATTATCAAGTTCATTCGTAATGAGATTTTTATAGTTGACAGGGCTTTTAACAGATGTTACAATCGTTTGATTCCCTCTCCACGTACGGCATGGCGTTTAACCTACAATGACCACGAAGAAACTAGCTATCGTCATGCTCCCTTCATAGCTTCGAGTGAAGATGACATCTTTACCCACTTCTTCGCCAACTGCGAAGAAGTAAACGCCGAATCCTACTCTACGTTTTGAGGACAAATCATTCCAAGGCATCAAATAAGAAGTTCATGTTCCAACAGGACTCTGCTGCCGCCCGAATGACGAGCAAAACCGCTGACTTGCTCAAGAGATCGGATGTGCGATTCTGAACGCCTGACCTGTACCCATTGGATTACTTCCTTCGGTCGCATATTGAGGGTGACTTGTGCAAAGCTCTGCAACAGCGTCAAAACATTTAAGAAGAACATTAAAAAAAGCCGGGGAGTCGTTACAAACGGCAGAAGTTATTATTCGTGCTGTGCCCAGTTATCGAAAGCGTGTGCAAGCCGTTATCATGACTGAAGGCGGTCAATTGATTGAAACTTTCGGTCTCCTGGTGTAGAAAACCAATGTTTTTCTTCGGGTTTTTCTTTAAGGCAAACGCTTTTTATAAATATCTCCCTTAAAATATAGAAAATTAAATTAAAGTAAAATCTATCTCACTAAAATTCGGTGTACTTAACGCTAAAGTTCTCTTCTTAAATGCACTGAAAACAAAGCGAGTCGGCAATCTCAGTGACTTTCATCGACGTCGTTGCGCACCAGCCTTCCATCTGGCCTGACCAACTTAATGTTCCTTCATTTCATTAAACCATACTCTAAGATTTGATCCTGAGTGTGGCCTATGTCCTGGCTGCCATCATCCGTCCTACCTCGCTTCTTCATCGAGAGGGCCCTGACGCTGCCATGATGGGCTACTCTTCTCTGGCTGCGCTACTCCATGAGTCCATGGCTCCCTACGCTTCACTTCTGCTTCGCCACTCAGTTCGGATGCGAGTTCGTTATGGTTAGCGCCCCAATATTACGTTAGTGACGTCAGTTGCAGCTCTAAGTAGCCTGCCTCACTTACCTCAAAAATAATGGGAGATTTTGAACTTGCACAAAGTTCCCATAAATTTTCTAAATTATTACTTCTAATTTCTATTTCGATTAATATTTTAAATTTCGTATTCGCGTTTCATTTAAAACTAGTGCTCAAAGTCAATAATGTGCCCTTGTGTTTAAAATTATAAACATTAACAAAGGATTAAGCTCATTTACTTAGACTAAACTTAATTAGTCTTAGATAGCCATTCTTAGAAATTACGCTAGCAGACCTCTCGAGCCGTGCATTATTTCCAACGGGGCTACGTGTTCCCCATACTTTAATCTCATGTCGCGAGTTCTCAATTTACGTTCGTAGTCATTTGGACGCACTTTTTTTGTGGCATGCGATATATTTCAAAGGAGCTGACCTGGCTTATATGTAACCACTTAATTTAGGAGCAGTTTTTACCGAATAATTTTTTCACATTGGTAATTGTTTTCCAGTGACAGCAATCATGGCAAGGTACTGGAGGGGCTCAAAGGGCGTGCTGGTCTCCCAGTCTCTCCCTTCTTTTGGCCTATTTACAGGATTTGGCATTCATTAAATACAGTGAAATAGATATGTAATAATTTTGACTGTTATCTATCCCAGCGTCAGTGTCACGATTCGTTTTTGTCACTTAGTCTGCTGAATGAACTGACAAAATATCAAAGTATTATGCTCCATTTTTCTTGAACCATTAAGATTTAATCATAGAAAGGGAAATTTTACAGCTTTATCTGAAAGGCCTTGTTATCTTTCTCTTTTCAAGAGAGATGATTACTTTCCTTTCCTTATGGCCAGGTAGATTATAATGCGCGAAAATGGCCGATTGACAAAAACTAGAATGTATGTTAGGCACAGCATGTAGCTGAAGAAGCTTTTTATGAACATTTGCACTAGTTATTCAAAATAAATGGAGAATATACTCAATGCAACTGAAGAAATTATCACCTGCGACATCAAACTCCCCCTCCAAAGAGGACTGTTTTTCAACAAAACGTAGGGATAATCTTCCCTGTTCTGCATGGTACATTAATTTTACAGTCCGTACCGATACAATATGCTTCGATTCGTCACTGAAGTGAACTCTATTTCATTGCGCATCAGTTAATGGAAGATGCTCTATCGTAAAATCGAAACGATCCTTTTGCTTATTCTTTGAAACGAGAAGATGGCCGGCTGGTACTTGAGCTTACAATCCTAAATTTTGTAACCTTCAGGGAACTGCTTTTCTTGAGATAATATTGCCGTCCTCTTCACTTAACTTTCGAGAAATTGATGAAGCTTTCATTATGACAATCTTAGGAACGTCTTGGACAGAACTTTATGGAGGATTTTCAATGTTCGTTTTCACAGCTTGGATTTTAGATATTTTATACCTGCTCATCATAAAATGAACAACACTATCAGTCCTAAATACAATACTAGCGATCTCTGTAATTGACTTTTTCTGTATAAGTTGTCAAAATAATTTCCTTCTCTGCCATAGAATAATTTTTATGTGACGAGGTCGAAATTTTTTTACTATTGTTCCAACAATTTATGAGTATCGTCTCTAACTCCAAAAAAGTGTTTAGTTTTTAAAAAATTACTCAGGTGAAATAAAGGGATTTATGAACAGTTCCTCCGCTTTCGGCCATGGAATAATCTACCTATTCATTTTCTAGGTAAATATTTTGTATCAAAATTGTTTTGTGAGCCGTGTAACAATTTATCTAGTTTATAGATGTTCAATTTATTTAAATTTCGTGGAAGTTTCCCTGAAATTCAGTTGAAAATTTACAAGTAATAAATTACTATGAGCTGCTGTTGTTTTCGTCCCCTATTTTATGGCCGCTTCTGAACGTTCACTCATAAATGTTTGCCTCAAAAAAAATTCCCTGAACCCATTAGGCCCCACCCAGATCGTTTTTTAAGACCGTTACTCGATTCAGAATATAATTTTTTTGTAACCTCCATACAAATAAACGAAGAAAAAAACAGACCTCGATCAAACGCCTTTAAAACCACTGACAATTCTAGCAGCGACTACTGTACGACTTTAACCCCACGCGCGCTCATCTTCTGGTCTTGCACTTGTGCAAGGAACTCCTCTGGAACGACTTTTTTCCAGTTGTAAAAAGGAAAGTATTGTGCCGCCCTTCGTGTATTCGTGTACCGAGCCACATAAAAGCGCTTGTAGTGTATGAGTAATCGCACTTTGATCGAGCTCTTCCCGCCGATAGCATCGGCTAAGCAAGCTCCGGCTCCAAGTAAACCACCCGGAACGTTGTATTTTACAAAGGCCTTCAGCACTACCTTTGGGCAAATTGACTGTCACTACTTCCCGCA
>JACJUY010001414.1:11157-23463 GCA_014220935.1 Platorchestia sp. MABIK | reverse complement strand
ATGACGGTCAGAGGTTAGCATTGTAGATTGCGATTGCCATTGTGCTGGCGAATTGAAGAAGTACCAAAAGAAAATAATAAGTAATGAGTTGTCAAGTAATGAGGAATAATGAGAGGCGATAGGCGCCCATTAAGTAACCACACGTGGTTGTCCGGTAATTATAAAAGTGGAATAAGTAATAATGTGCAGTTGCAGTGTAGCGCATGCAGAGAAAGTGTATTTTTTTTTACTTTACCAAGCGGCAGCGGCAGATATTTTTTTTGCTATCGGCTCAAGGCCGCGAGCTGTGCTCACACAGCAAGCACAGGCTTTGCAGAGGCTGTGATGTTAGTAATACTGTGAAGCAGTATATGACTAGGTAAATTGTCATGAATGTGACTGGTGGATAGTCATGAATAAGATGTGTTTTGGTCGATTAAAGGATAATTGACGAGTGCACACTATTGGAAGAAAGAGCAAAATTTAATTTATTTCTTAGTCATTTGTCATATGAGAGCGGTTTCATTTAAAATTTTTTGAGCACGTTTAAACGATTAAGTGCGTGATAATCAAATTCTTATCGGACATTCAAATTTTTACTTAAAGTTTTAAGAAAATTTACTTGTCGTTAACTAAATAGTAAGATTCGATAAATGTTTCACTTTGACACTTGAAGTGTTTCTCATTTTACTTTGTTTATGTATTCATGTACTAAATTTCTCGCATGAGGCCATGCTAATCTTCTTGTTTTTTTTCAATTTCAGGTAAGGTGTTTGAGCTGGCAATTAAGTAAGTAACTTGCGAGCTGTTTCCTGTCTTTATTCAAGACAGAGTTAAAACTTGAAATGTGTTTTTCTTTTCGCCGTTAGGTAATAATGACATTTTCCTTGTTTCTAAATTTTTCGATGCAACGTTTACTGCGTTATTTCCTATTTTGTTTATTTATTTCCCTTCACTTACCGTCATAAATTTGTAAATCCAGGTCGCTAATGTGTTAATGGAAATTAGCGTATTATTAATAATATCAATTTTATTGGTGTATTTTTTGCGTTTATGTCTATGACTATCGTTGCTTTTAACAGTCGTTTTACTTATTTATGTTTTTCTACGCTATAAAACGATTTACTTCGTTTTCTAAATGCGCGGTGAAATTAATGATTAATTTCTTCATGGATAACTATCATTTTTACAATCATGTGTCTATTTGCGTTGTTAGTCGTAGTCTAGTATGACCCATGCACTATGTAATGGTGTTGTACCGAGTACTTTAACTTTTAAGTTTTGAAGAAAAGGGCAATTTTTTGTTTTATCGCTTCAGCCGCCCTTTTACTTTTTGCTTTGCATCGATGTATTTAGACTTTTTGCTTTACATTATTGGTTTAACCAGTGCTATTGTGTTGTGTTTTTTTCTGTGACGGACGGTGCTATCTGCGTTATTGTTTAGAATTGTTTTTGAAATTGTTCAAACCTAAAAACTTTATTAAATTGTTTTTTTCTTCTCGGCCTATAGTTTTCCGTATGAGGGGGAGGTATGTGCCGCCCTTCATGCATTCGTGCACCGAGCCGCGTAAAAGCGCTCGTCGTGTATGAGCAATCGCATTTTGACTGAACTGTTCCCTCCGATAGCTCCGGCCCTTGCCCAGCTCCTACGTCCAGTAAAACTCCTCTAAATCGTCTCCGACTTTGATTCTCCTGAAGTAGTAGCCACGACGGCACAATCTCGACAAAATATCTACCTAAAATTCAGCTTGGGGCCTCGCACAAATTCCCATAGATCCACTAGTTAAATCCCTCTGAGAAGTGTGTACGTTAAAATAAGATAGTCTATTTTACCCTAAAAATATCCTAAACAACTGCTCATGTTTTCCGATAATTAATCGCACCGAAGAATTCTGCAGCTGCTACTCTAAAGTTAACGCGCATGACAATTAATGGAGCAAAATCTATTTCAAGCAGAATGGTTATTCACTTGTCTAGCTTGTCTACCCACTTGTCTTCTAAATTCATTTCTATCCATCCCTCTCTAAGGTAAATCCAACTTTATTTGTATAGTACCTAAGTAATTTTTAACTTCTAATCTATCTCTACGCTATGAGTTTCGTTGTGTCTGTGCATTTAGTATTAGACTAAGGATTGGAAAGTAATTCAGTTGATGAATGTCAAATTAGTTACTGAATAAATACATTTTTACGAATAGAGTTCTCAACTGATTTAAATTTCTTGCTTTTTTAACAATCTTCTACCGGTCATCATTCTTCCCTCCTCGTTAACCTCAACAGTGAAATGTCTAAATTGAAAGCCCATCACACGTTATTCTAGACAGTCACAACACACAAAGAAAACCGAAATATATCACTGCCTGTTAAAGCTATCTGCGTGACTATACACAGAGCTTCGTCCATCCGACGCTCTCCCTTTTGTGCTCCATGCACTCGACGTCAGCAGTTTTGTTCATCTTCTCAGGGCATGCAGCAAGTCTTTTTGAGCCTTGAAAAATTTTAACACACTCATTTTGCGCTACCCATTGTGAGCTTTCCAAAAGCAGGTTCAATCATCTTAGCTGCTTGAGCCCTGAAGAAAGACATTGCCTGAGAAACAATGTCTGATAATCACGAATGTTTAAAATCCAGTTATAGTTAATTCTTCCAGTCACAGTAATTCTGGGAATTGAAGGCTTCGCCCAAGTCCGTCAAAGCAATTCTCGTCCGATTTTAAAAGAAGTTTAATTCCGCGTTTGTGACTTATTTTCTTTTGAGAGTTACATCAGCTTTGGGCGTCTAAGTGAATCCAAAATTAGAGGAAAATATGAAAATTCTCCAAGTAAGTGAAATAATGCGGGTTTTACGATGTACTCTCAATACGATTCTCCTTAATCTATTACACTGAGTCATCATTAACGAGTAAAATCAGCCTATACTCGTATATTGAGCGTAATTTCACAATGAAACCGCAATTCACGAAATGCAATGCTTCAAAAGAAAAACTACGATCACTATAGCTACATAAGATGATTAATCCTAAAACCATCACATGTGCTAACTTTTATCGCTTAAAAACTCGCTAGGAGTCATGGGTAATAAGGATTCATCGTTGATACAAGCAAGGTTTAATTGATGAGAATAATCACGATATCACGCAGTGTCTTTATGAGTTCACGATGTGAATTGTGACGATATGAGTGCCGAAAGGCAGAGTCACAATTTTTCTCTTTTATGAGCAACCTCACAGAAAGTATGGTTGCATTGGTCATTTAGGCAAAGTAAGTTATCAATTATGCAAAGTCGGACGCATAAGGAAACTAAGAGATTTCTTCGATCTACACAGTAACAATAATTCAATTGAACTCTTCTGCAGACAAAGTACTGTAACCATGTTTGTCCACCAGTTTGAAGGTTTTAAATGAATACTCTTTCACACAGTCAACCTATTAAACCAAAAACTGCTTAAAAAGAACTGTTGGTAATCTAAAAGGTGTCTTGTAGCTAACTTAAATTTCCTCGAATTATTGAAGACCAGAAGAGTTCATGAGAATATTGTAGTGAAATATCTTATATCTTATAATTATGCAATGTGTTGCTGGGCTAGTTTGAGGTGGAACACGGAAAGCTGCGATAGACATTGGAATGTTTGGTAGATCAAGTGTCTTGACCGTTGAACGGCTTGAGAGGGGAGAAAATTTGTCGTATCGGGTTCGTCGAGGCTGCCATTTATCTCTGTCACCGTGCGGTGCTGGCTCAGACATCTCTCAGACCCACACTAGCACACAAACACACGGCGACACAACGCACACAAAACACATCAACACACACGCCGAAGCAGCCTCAAAGCGTGAGAAAGTGTTCGAAAATCTACAAGAGGGCGTTACCCTAAGTGAGGGCTCCGTCTCAGCCAATCATGGACCTGGAACAAGCGTGGGTTCCGACGCGGTGCACGATGCGCACCAATGATAATTCGAGAAGCCAGGACAAGGGAGAATTCCACCAATCAGGTTCAAAATGATGTCTTCATAACCATGAAGATTCGAGAATGTTATAGAAGGAACGAAGTGGAACGCATAAAAGCGGTAGACAAGAGGAATCGTGAGGATTTTTCTCGGTGACATAACAGGAGAGGTGCACGAATTTGGAGTGCGAGGCTGGGGGTGCCGGCAGATTCGCCGGTACACCCCGGCATATCAACAATTCAGTATAAACCCCTTTGAAGCGTCAAGATTTGCAAAAACAAAGATCCTCAGCGGTGCAAGTGTACGCTGATGAGATCTAGGAGAGGTCTTTTCGCTGGGTTTTCGCAACAAGAAGTACACAGTGGGAGTGCACAAGAAACGGAGCACGCCGGCGTTCGCCGGTGTGCAGTGCACAAGAGCACCAAAAATTCGACATTTGAGTAAGGTGAACACCATCGAAACTTCAAGAAGATAAAGGCTAGCCAGCAGTTGTTGAGGTGTTGATTTGCAACAGAAACCCGCTTGAAGCACATCAGCTTCGCGGCGATAATCGTCAAGGGCAACAAGGCAACCACTACAGCGAAAGCATTTAAGAACTCAACGTCAACTCCAAGCTCGCAATGAACTCCAGCATGACAATTCGAATCTCACAGTTTCAAAGTCTGCAACAGTGCCAGGCTCTGCGAGTTCTGCAGCGGACGAGATGTTCCGGTACTCAGCGGAACGGTACTCAAGATTGAGAACTCTGAGCGTGTGGACGCCAACGATCAACACCCGGCCCCACAAACTTGAAGGAACAGCGGAACAGTCTGATCAGCCGCACATTTTGCACCTTCTTCAGGCCCCAAGTGGAGCGGAGTTTGACTAAAGCCAACGACGCATCACAGAAGAGCTAGGGTGATTTTGTGGTATTGAGGATTCAATAGAGTGATTACAAAAGTGCAAGTTGGAAGCAAGAAGCACATTGAAAAGTGTTGTGAAATGGCGCTCTGTTCGGAGTGATTTTGATTTATTTCAGGTGTGATGTTGAGAATTTCACGTTGGGCAGAGCGTAAAGTATTCCACATTTTTGATGCCTTCTGTGAGTCGAGGGCTTATTGTTTTATGTTGTCCCCCATTTTTATTTCGAGCGTACGCTAGCCCAGCTATTAATTATTTTCTTGTTCTGGTTTATTGTGAGTAGATCTTCTCTCGGTAGTCATCATGGAAATTTTGTGCAGCGTTAAATATGCAACCGTTGCGGGCGCTTATCATGATTCGAAGCGCACATTTTTCATTGTGGGTGTCTTTTTGTGTCAGAGGGTTTGTTGCCAAGTATCACCTTTAACTCGCGTGTTCTAGGGTAAATAAAATGAATATGTTTAATCTTTCAAATTTTGTCTTTATTATCCATGCTGATAAATTAAGGTAAGCTCGTGGTGCACTATGCTAACACTGCTATTCCTAGTTTCTCTCTTTTCTGCNNNTCTTTCTGTGTATTTTTCTCTCCTTTCTTTTCCGTTTCCTTTCTGACTTTCGAGGTTGAGATTCCTCAATCGGTACCGAGAGGCCGAAAGGCCCAGCCTCGTATCGTAACAATATGTAAATGCACAATGGAAGAGAATGGAAAATGCAAGGTTTCTTCAACTGCATGAGGAAAATTCAGGGTATTATTGATATATGTTTATTACTGAGAAATAGAAAAAGGAGAGAGTATCAGAAATAATTGCAGGATAAATTCATTATGTATGTTTCTGATGTAAACACCTCTCCCTAAAGCATGACAAATAGCAACCTGTTGATTCAATAATTGCAACCAGGCTAACATGTTTCATCAAAAAATATTGATATACGTTAAAGTATGCTTACTAAATGAAATACACTCAATGAAAAGCCAAACATTTTGAATGCATTTATGTTGAAAGAGATTAAGAGTAAGCTATATGAGAATAGGCTGAAATAGAATTTATGAAAACCAATTCATTGCATTAAATATGTTCGAAACGCCCAAAATAGTACAACAATAATATTTTCTACACATTTCAATGATATGATGCGGGTAAAATTGTCATCTGATGTTGAAAAATTAGTAGCAAATCTATTGTGGATTCAAGCTGTTACCTGAAATTTCTGGAAGGTGGATTTTGCTGGCTGGAGTTTGAATTTAGTTAATGACTGAACTTGAAGATTTGTTTTACTACGCCATTAAGAGAGAAGTTCTCTTTTCAATGGAACAGTTTTGTGTTACTTTTTACAGAAAAAAAAGGGATGTTTTGATTTTCCGTTCTTAATTTGCACATGCTACGATGTTTTTTCCTCCACAATTAAGAACATTTCCCTACACTCGTAAGATATCCGAAACCCATTAGTATAAAACTGGCAAAGCTAATAATTTTTTGAATGTGTTAGTGTGATGTGTTACGTGTAGTGTGTTGTGTTTGTGATACATGTTTTGTATGGTGCATTATGTTGGCACAGTGTGTCATGTGTGGTTCTTTGTTTTTGTGGTTAGCCATCCGGGCCCATGGATAACATTCTACGCTTAAGCAGCATTTTTGTTTGGGTCTTGCGCTCTTGGGTCCCCCCAAGCTGTCCAATAAATCATAAAAGAAAAACACAAGGGTACGAGGGGAGTAGGTGTCTCCAGCCAAACATACCGGAGGAGAAATCATAGTGAAATGGGAAGGAGTTCAATTAAAGATCCGCATGCTTGTTAGTCACTTCTTCATTTAACAAGATTTAGAAATTCACATGAGCAAACTTTTGGAACTTTAAATTCATTTCTGAAAACCTCTAAATGAGCAAGTACCAAGCATGAAAATTTCAATAGTGGTTGGGTGGAAGGAGGAGAAATATAGTCACCATATAAATACGTCGCAAGTAGATACGCCGAAAAGTAGCAGTAGAGGTCAATGTGCTCTTTGTGTGTCAGTGTTGGAATGAAAATGACAATAATGGTGATTGATCAAATGAAAGGTCTGTAAAATCATAAGCATGGGCAAAAACGATCTACATCAATGAAATGAGTGAATTTAAATACAGTATATTGAACATAAGATCCCGAAAAACAATCGAAAACTAATTATGTAAATTTCGTGTTACTAGAGTGTTCAGGGCTTGCTCTTACATCACAATAATTATTGATCAACGTGATAAATGATAGAAAAATCCACAAGGATAACTGGGTTGGGGTAATTCAATGAAATTTTCCAATTAAGGGGGTCAACGCATTTTTATTTTTATCTGATTGGTATAAAATTTGACCAGTATGTGAATATTTGAAAAAAAAAATTTTACTCATGTAAATTTTTCGATTCAGACATTGGTTTTTTGAAAAAATAGGAAACACTAGTTTTTTTGTTCATTTTTAGGGATATTTCAAAAAAATAGAAGTCATTGAGTTTTTATGCTAGAACAAATTCAAAAACTGTTTGGAAATCCTCGTAACATTGCAAACAAACTGACATTGCCAAATTTTCTATTTGAAATTTTTCGTTTGTTTTTTAAATGTAATATTTGATCACTAACTAAGGTATACCAAATTTTTGGTTTTGAACTATGATCAAAAAAATGACATGTACAAATTGAGAAATCGATGAATGTAAATTTGTTAGAAATGTTTCAAGGATTCTAAAACTGTCTTTGTTTTTTCCTAGCAAAAAAACTCACTGACTTCTATTCTTTTGAAGGTTGTAAATGAGGTGTTTTCAGTATAAGCCATAAACAACATTTTTTGCTGAAGTGTAATATAATGGCCAATTTTTGTACTTGCATACTGTTTTCATGTTTTTTTATAATCTCCATGCATAATTTCATTTTTCCACTGTGAATTGTAATTTACAAGTAAAAATTAAATAAAATAAGATAAAAAATTATTCATTTTTTCAAGAATAGTGAATTGTTTATTTGTGGTCTGTTTCTCCTGAAATTTCACCATTATGTGTAATTTGTAAAAAGAAACACATTTTGTTCTATTCATGTTTTGATTAAGGCCTTAGTTTTTTTAATAAATAGGAAACATTAATTGTTTTGTACATTTTTAGTGATACTTCAAAAGAATAGAAGTCATTGAGTTTTTATGTTAGAACAAAACCAAAAACAGTTTTGGAATTTATAAAACATTTGTAACAAACTGACAGGGCCAGATTTCTCATTTTTCGTTTTATTTTCTTTTTTTACATGGGACCAAAAATTCATTTTTTGATCCCCTAACACCCCCCTTGGAGGAGGAGGGAGGGGGTTCTAGCGTCCGTAGCGCCATAAAATTTTAGGGCACAAAAATCCATAACCTAAGGATCCTTTTTCAACATAAATGAAAAAATGGCCTATCGGGCAGACAGGGGCCTGGGTTGACCTCCTTAAACATCGTCCCGACAATGTCAAATTACTTGAAACTAGTTTTCATATGATAAAAATATCATCTAAAATGTATCGAAGTAAAATAAAATAATGATTCTTATGAATCTGAAATAAAAGAAAATAATTCATGATAATATGGCGGGAATGGTACGGATAGAAGCGGCTAATGTACTGGCGGTGGGTTTCCTGTCTCATCCGGCAAGTATCGTCTCACTTGCCTTTTGCTTCAAACACCGTCATTGTAGAAGAAAACTTTTCCGAAGAAAATTGTCTACACGTTCATTTGTTGATATTGATCAATGTATGAACGGATGTCGTAGACATGAAGAACAGTATGTGAAGTCAAGAAGTTTAATATGTGTAGAGAATGCATATAGTGAGCCTGATTTTTAATGTGTTTATCGTTGGAATTAATGTGCACTGTACTCAAGTTTCCATGATGTGTTAAGGAATGCGGTATTTCAGTTCCTTTGTCGAAATTTAACATTTGTAGATGGAGGAAGTAAATAGACCGGTTATTAATTAGTATTTCAATTGTGTCTAAATGATTGTTGCATATCAATTTGCATTGCGAATTCTACGTAAATAAATTGTGTATATGATAGGATATAATCGGCTCGAATACAAGTTGCGAATATGAGAGAGTATTAAACACCAAGCACACCAGAGAACAGGTGCTGCCTCAAGAACACCGGAAAAATCACACAAAAATAGTTTAAGTCGATTGTCATCAATATTTGGTGAGTACCCGTTATAATTGTAATTATTTGCAGGACAATTGGACTACATTGTTATTGTTATGCATACTGTGTTTATTTGTTCGAGTGATTATGTTATCATTTGAGAGTTTGTGTGGAGGAGCACCATTCCTCCATTCTAAGTTTCTCTTTCAAATATAAATTAGAAAGGGGACAAACGTCTGGTGACACAAGGATCTCCGAGGAAAAAAATTTGTGGGAAACTAATGAGCATCGACAACCCTGGCTACTCTGCTAGCTACCGCTGAGATGACGTGAATTGTTTTAAAATTTTGCCCCATAGCTTCGTTCAGCGTGCGGTTTGATACCGCTTCGCTTTCTTGATCGGCCAGTAGGCTTGATATTAGGACACCCCGTGGTGGGTCAAGGTATCTTCCAGTGTAACGATAACGAATGCGGAGAAGTAAAAAGACAAAGTGATTTACTCAGGATAGAAGGCAGAAAAGCTCAGACGCGAAAAAGGAAGTTGAAAAATAGATATGCAGAGAGGCAAGGAGAGAGGGAGCCATAAAGGAATCTTAGGTCTATGCGTTCATCAAAATCGGAGGAGTCGCATTGTTGGTGACGTTCGAAAAAAAATATTTCAGAAATGCACGCAGAATTGTTGTTCATACCCTATCCTGATACACGTGTGGTTAAATACCTTGAATCATGTTTACAACTGATTTCTTCCTGGCACGATAGGAATCACGAACGAAAAAGGCATTTAGTTTGGTTTTTTGTCATATCCGGGTTCATCATAGTTGTGAGCCGTCGAATGAAGAACCTTATTCACAAACAAAATTTTATGTCCTGTTGTTAAAAAAAACATGTTCAAATTCAAAGTAGATGCATTACATACTCCCGAACTTTAACTGGCACTCAATGAAAACACTAATAATTTTTTGCTCATGAACTATTCAATCGAACTTTAAATTAGCAGTTTGAAATTTTCGCTGGATCGTCCATTTCGTCTCTGACCGTAATATTAACTTGTCGTCTGGTGATCAATATTTTATCTACACAAATTATCCCCACCTAGTGATCTCGCAGTGGAATTTTCTAATTTAATTTAGCTCGTACATTGAATTTACATTTTTATCATTGAGACTAAAACTAATTTTCTATATTTCCAGCCTCAAGAAGATGTTCGTAAAATCAAAACGTTGCTTATTATAAATAGACATTGATATTGAATTTCATAGATTGAGATTTATAGCAAAATATGATGAGCAGATTTATTCGTCATTTCAGGTGTAATGAACTAGAAAAATTCATCAAGGCCGAGAAGATAGAAAAGATCCAAACAAATTAGGTATAAATACACCGTTGCTGTGAATGGGCCAGCATGCGATACAACCTGTTAGACAACATACGTATATTACAGTTTGACATAAAACATTACAACGCATCACGCATCACTCGCAATAAACTACTCGCGCGCAAAATCAAACACAAACTTTGAGGCTTATCATGGAAACATTGAACCAGATCACGCGCGCCGTTGCCTCTATTCGAACCAAACACAAACCGGTGTTGAGACGAGCAAGACAGCGCCAGCTGAAGCCAACTGAGGAGCAGTCACATTAATCTACGGACACGACCCCCTTCCTCATCGCATGTACCTTCATCCATCAACGAAGCATAGGCCGTGGAGTCGCGTGCCATAATTTGGCCAAACTTCATCGTTTAGGATCATCCAACTTTGAGGCTGACGGAAGGATGGGGTCAAATTTTGTCAAAAGTTTATACTTACGCCAATTTGTCGAGCTTAAACATGTAAGGTTTGTTGATGCTACACTTAGCCGGTGGCATGTAGTGAAATTTCACACGAAGTGCTTCCACTAACTCGGAGAACTGGACTTCATTTGACTCAAACGTTGACAAGGAAGATGTGATGATTATTGTAAATTAGAACACTTGAAGTGGAATCGTTCATTTTCTAGCGAAAAAATACATGAAAGAGAATTATTCTGCGTACAAAATTTGCTATGTGTATGTTTTATGAGTTTCCTTATTATGCAATTTAGGAATAATCAACAGTTATGATACTCAGCGATGCTACCGTCTCAACGCTGTCACTTTGCTGAAATACCTTTAACGCAAGAATATAGTATATCAATGTTCACTCTCACAAATTGCTAAAACTATACAAAGCTCGCACGTAAGCAATTCATGGAACTAAAATGCACATAAAATTTCCCCCTATTGGGTAGTAGCTTAAATTGAAAGGATTTAAACTACGGAACCATTTCGTCTGATCAGTTGCGTAAGTACCACATTTTAATGTACATTTCTTCATGATGTAATTGAACATGATCCATGTTATTCATACTGTCACAATTTCGTTTGGATTCATTCATAAATGCATTTAACAAAATTCACTGATCTATTGACTAATTTTGGTTTGAATTTATTTATAGTAGCATTCAACATGACCCTGTGTCAAACTAACTCGTTTGATTTGAATTCATTCTTGGAAACATTTAAGGTTGTTCTTGGCGAAATTGAATCATTTTGGTATGGATTCATGCATAAAATCAATTGATATGATTCACTGCCGCAGTGGCTCACTTTGGTATGGATTCATTCATGGAAATATCAGAAATGAGTTCACTCTGCCAGAGCCCTGCACCCACCGCACGGCCTGGCCAGGCAGGCCTGGTTGGCCGCTTGCAAAATTTGTGTGGAGCTTTCCATTTATTTCCGGCCATCCCGCGTACATCAGCAGTCATTTATGCTAATTGCGACGGCCTACGTCCGATGAAAAATTCTGGCCCTGAAAGAGGGAGACGGCAGGCCTCTGGGCCTAGGCCTTTAATTTCGGACAGTAGACCTAAAGACTTCAAACTCAGAACATTTTGACCAGCATCCGACAGTCCCCGACACCTGAAATTTGCTCAAAATTTTGAATTGTAATTTAAAATTCGAAACGAATATTTTTCACTGCAAATGATTGCATGGGTCTGTAAAAAGTATTTCAGTTTTCAGGTCAAAGGCTCAGACTTTCCGCACAGGCGGTGAATTTCTAACTGCTCATTATAAATGCAAAATGGGATGAATGACTCATCTGGGCTTAAAATTATCCCGATCAAAAAAAGTTACTTCCACTAGTTTAACACTCTAAGCTCTTCAAAATGTTGGTCAAATGTTTTTTGTTGAACGTGCTTACATCTCCAAAGAATTTGGCTCTTTTTAAGTTATTTACTTAAACAATTAAGCATGAAACTCAGCCAGCATCAACCCTATTAAAAATCATGGCAGTTACTTGGTATGTTTATTGGATTTTGGCTTAACACACGCGTAATA
>JACJUY010001413.1:106892-142666 GCA_014220935.1 Platorchestia sp. MABIK | reverse complement strand
ATTAAATACAATTCTAATATTTCATACCATGGTATTGGCTACTAGGTTTACTTTACAGAATGGGAAATCCCTTGGTACGCTATCAAAAAAAAATCTTCAGAATACCTACACAAATGCACGGCAATTCAACTACCTGTGAGAAGCTGGTATTCGAAACGCTTACCGTATTTCTCGACGGGCAGAACAATCGACAAAAATATGTGATAGCAGATAAATAATGAATTATAAGCTAATTCAAGCTTTCCTAAACACTACAGGAATGTTTCCAAGAGATTAAAGACTATGATGCTATTTAGTTTGTAACCGAGGGAACGAAAAACCCATGCACGAGGATCGTTTCTGCTCCTTACTCATGGAAACAAGATTGAAAAAATTATTTTAAACAAGATAAAATTTGAAGCAGCAAGTAGTAGCTTCCAAAAAAAAATGGATTTCACCGAAAAAAGAGAGCTCAAGACAAGCAAAAAACTTATTTTATTTCAGTGTTTTTGCTGAAGACTTCATTAACGATACAATCGACGACACGCAATATATAATTACTTCAACTTTTCGATCACGACATCTTAACAAATGAGCTCTCTTGTGCACCACCTCTTTGGCCTCATGCCGGCTCTCATGAACCTCAGTTGCTCGAATTTCGTGAATTTCTGACGCCATATTTAATTTAAACCGTTAGGAAATATTTTTAGAATAGGAAAATGCTTGATCAATATTGAGTTTAATGTAGTCAACAATATTTGAAATTTGGTCAACATATTTAGGAAATAGGACTCAATTTAAGACGTTTCATATGAATAACATTTTGCTTGCAAACGCTTACTTATCAAGATATGATATTAATAACGTTCAGGTAAGAAAAACATTATATAGTCGGCCGAGTCGTTGCTGCATTCTTGAAACACGCGCCATTTTTTGGCGTCAAAACATCAGTCTCAGCTTGGCTAAGTTAAGTTATGTTAGATTTACTTTAGTTAGTTTAGGTTAGGTAACTTTAGGTTAGTTAAATAAACTAACCGAAAATAACCTAATATAACTTAACTTAACATAGCCATACCGAGACTGATGTTTTTGCGCCAAAAAATGTTACGTGTTCCAATAATGTAGCCGACTATATAATGTTATTCTTACCTGAACCTTATTAATATTATGTCTCGAACAGTAAGCATTTGCGAGCAAAATGTCATTCATGTAAAACGTCTTAAAAATTTTCTGTGTTAAACTAACTACGATAATTAAATTTTAAATATTGTTGAGTACATTAAACCGAATATTGACCAAACATTTTAGTAACCGTAAATTATTCGGTCGATAGTGATTTTAATGCGCTCACGGAAATTAAAAATTTGATTCCCACGAATCACTAAAAGAGCTCATTTAAAAACATTTTACTCGAATGACATTTTGCTCGCTGATGTGTAGTTTTCGAGTTAATCAATTTTGAAGTTATTGGAACATCGTATATAAAAGTGAAGGAACAAACACGTAAATAAGCTGTAATAACGTATTGACGTAACGATGGGTTAAATAAACTAACCTAAAATAACGTAAATCAACCTAAAATAGCTTACCTTAATTAACCCAAGCCGAGGGTGTTAGTTTTCCGCCAAAAAAATGGGCGTCACCCAACAATGCGGCGACGCAGCAACCGACCATATAATGTTATTCCTATCTGAACGTAATTATTGTTATATCTCGAAAATAACGCATCAGCGAGCAGAATGTTATTCATGTAAAACGTATTTAAATGCGTTCCTTTACTGATTGTTTGGAACGGAATTTTTAATTTCCGTGAAAGGCCTAAAATCAATATTGACCTTCTTTTGAAACGTCTTAAAATGTGTTCATCTACCGATTCTTGGAAACCAAATTTTCAATTTCCGTGAGTGCATTAAAATCAATATCGATCAATTATTCTTCAACGAATCCTGCAGTCAAGAATTATAGCGTCTCACCTAAAGTAAAAAGACGCGCAGTAGTATCACGTGATACCTGAATTTAGTTCGCAACTCGATTATTGCATACCCGACCAATTCAAAGTGCATTAGGAACCTTCCAATAGAATTTAAAAATTACACAAATGGATCTCGACAGCAGGGACTTGTGACCTAATATTGTTATGAAGTTAAAGGTAGCGCCTCATAACTTGATAAGTTAGAGATTTATGTCGTTTTAATTTATCATACATTTCCTTTTATCAATAAAAATATCAAACTAAATTACCATGCTACGCGCTGCGTGCTTGTTTGACTAGTGTAGTTCATTGAAAGAACCCAGGATTACACTGTTAAACGCTCGGGGGTGCAGTTTCTCATGTGGACCCCTGAGTGTGGACGGAATCTAACCAACTTGAGCAGGACTTGCAGAAGTAACAAGTTTCATTGTTTTGATCTGCTAGGTCGGCAGACACTTCCGTTTAACTCTGAACAATATTTAACAATTATCATTGAGTTTTAATGGCATTTATTAGAAATGTAAGCAATTTAATTACTTACTTTTAGAAAAATGCGTGTGCTCCTCCACTTTCTTCCCGTCGAAATATAACTTTGCTCATCTGCGTAATACTTTTACAGGTGGTGCGAGGCACTAAACACCGGAACTTCAAACATGTTATAAAACTCACGCTGGTCAATATGAAATCAATCTCAAGTGAATAATTATACTTATTTCATAAATTCATGGCTAATATTTTATCATTCAAAAAAGTTCATTTTAAGTTTTTAAACGTATAAGCCTTTTTTAAACAGATGTTTTCTTTAAGTTATAAGCACAGAGTGAACTTTATTTTCGCGAGGGAGGAATTTCATTCACAATAAACAATTCAATAAACTTGAAAAACTTGGAGAATTTTTTCCCACAAATAATACATTACTAAAATCATTTCTTAAAACAATACCGATGTACCAATTGTAAATGTTGAGATACAACTTTTTCTGCTCCCAATTAATTTTTACCTTTTTTTTGCATCCTACGGAAACCTTACTATTTGCAGACAATTTATTTGAATTCTGAAAATTAAACTTAAACGTGCTCTAGACTGATCGAAAAGTTGCTGTGCTGTACGTGAATGAAAAATTGCAATAGTTTAATCTCTCATGCTATGTAATGATGCAAGCGAGAACTGTATATTTATGAATTTATTTAATATTAATTTCATTTCAGAATAATGTGATCATCGTTTTAAGCCATCCAATGGGAAGGGGACAGCTATTTCTTGCCAGTTAGACTTATAAATATCTCAATAATCAAAACCTAGATCCAAGATCCTTTTGAAATGCTTCAAAATAGCTTTCTCAAGGATATTGTAAAGCATGGTGTTCCAGCCTTACTTTAAATGAAGTGAAAACTATGTCGAGATCGGGTTTTGTTATAGTAAGAGAGAAGAATTTACTTTGGCTTCTAGTTTAATGATCTCCATGACCGATTTGAGACAATAAAATTTGTTTAAGATCCTTTTCAAACTAATCATTCAAAGCTTTTATGTGTGAAATTATACATGGAGATCTGAAAGCTTAAGCATTTTTAGGTATTCGAAAGAAACATTGTATGGACTTTGTACTCCAAGTTTCGTATTGCTTTAATAATTCTCTTTCGTCGTGTAAAAATTCCTTTGTTTTTCTGTTAGTCCCGTGAGATGCTGCCATTCCGTATTGTTGAGATGGATAAATTAGTGTTCGACGAGGTATTTTTAGAGCTACTTCTGGAAACAGCAGGAAGAGCTTGAAGCTTTTTTTTGTCAGGCGTCAAGAAATAATTCTATTATCTTGGTAATAAAGTCTTTTCTTGATGAACAGGTTTAGTGAAAAACCAGGCTTGAAAACAACTTTAGTTGTATTGGAACTTTTAGTGAAATTAGTTGTAAAATTAGAACTTTTGCAAAAGTATTGGATAGCTCGACACAAAATTCCGCGTCACAAAAAACACAGTAACGCAAAAGCTAGGTAAATGAACTAAAGTTTCAGACAACGGCTCTTGACTTGAGCTTTTCATTTGAGGTTTCTTGGACAGCTTAGTTGCAAGTTCGAAATCTATGTGGGAAATCTGTAACATAGTTCAAAAACAATCAACGTATCATCCATGTTTCAAATACGTCTGAAGCAGTTTTACTAGTCACCCCTCTACGAGTGTAAAGAAAGTCCTTCCATTATTCCCACTCAGCGGACACATCAACACATCAACATCAAGTTCAATTATAAATAGCAGGAAATGCCCTTTCTGAAGCAAAAGCACTTGTTGGGCTAATGATAAATTAGCTTCTGTCTTCAAATAAAGCAAAAGTAAAATAAAACTGAAATTCTTGCAGTTGTTCCAGTGTATGATGTGAACAGAATATACCTGGACACAAGCTTGCACGAGCAGAAAATTTTATTCTATAAAAATTTGAGTTCAAAATATAAGGCTGCTTTCCAGTTTTTAGAACTAGATGTTAGTAGGATTCATTCTATGATTTTATCTCTTTGATTTCATTTTATTTTCACTGTGGAGACGATTTGGAAAGCACATTGTGAAAGATGACTTACATACCGCTACTGCTCTTGTTCGACTGACCGGTCAATTGAACCAGGCAACTACATGGAATGAGCAGGGAAAAGATGAACCTTGTTTGTGTATATTTTGATTACAACAAAAATTATCCCCGATTTAAAAACCGAAACACCTGTACTCAAATAGCTCGAATGGACTTAATGTACAAAATTTTACGTAAATGTATTCACAACTCGCATTACCACCTTATATTCACTGTGCCATTATTGTTTTGTTCTTCAAAGGAAGCTATCAATGTTCTAATTTTTATAGTGATTGTCACCAATTCTCATACACAGCCAAGTTTTGTGTCAAGCGCGCATGCTTTCTGATCTTATGGAGACAATTTTTAGCTCAGAGGAGCAAAGGTGAAAAGAGAAGTAACATACAATTGAGCATCAGATGATTGTGTTCGAGTTGAGACTTCGAGAATTTTAACTGTTATGCCTGCAGATATTACGATTTTTCATTCCTTGAGTCTTCTGAAACAAAGAATTTGATTTTACAAACAGCGCAGATTTTTGTCCGCATTAATAAAAATTTTTATAAGCGCTTTTATTCCCTAACATTACTCATTATTTGGTTCACAATTTTTTAAATAGAGTCAAAATGCAGAGCCAATTTATTTTTTGAATTATTTTCATTTCATAATCTTTATGTGTGTATTATATATTTCATCTCCTTTTGTGTATCATATTCATGTTCTTAAAGAGCGTCCAGTAAATAAAAGCTGTTTCAGCTGTACTACTTAATTTGAGTGTCCAGACATGTTTTGGTCAATTGCCCAAATGAGCAGCTTGCAATGGATTTTTCACTGTAAGCTCGCAGCAGAGTATAAGAAGAAGAAGAAGAATTTTATGGAAAATTTTCCACCAGGGAGCAGAGTATAAGGCCAAGTTTTTCTTTGAATACCGGTATATGGATCACATCTAATTATTGCAGCTTTATATGCTTCATCATTATGCTTGGGCTTCAGGCTATCGATTTTAATGATTAATTTCAATGCTAATTCAACGCGTAAAGCTGCAACAATTCCAGGTATAAATAAAAATGTTTTTTATGTTCTTTGTCTAACGATCCTAAATTATTTGGAATGGGGCAGTGAACAATATTTAGCTTAAAATTTTTTTTTTTATGTCAAGCGTTCATTTCAAAAGCATGACATACTCTATGTGAAAGTCACATAGGAATGTGGAGAGCCAGTTAAAGTTACGTCCTCTGTATCGAAGTTGAGCCGAAGCTCAAACAGACAAATGTTTTTGTTTGAGTCGAGGCTCATACAGAGTTTTGAAAAATTGCTCACGAGGGAAAATAAGACTACGAGTTCTTCCATCGAATAATATATTACAAAGCTTTGGCGAGAGGAAACTTATTGACTATACGTTTAATAATAATAATAACAATAATGGTATTCACAATTAATTTCAGGTATGGATCACAAATTCTATCTAAGGTTATATAATACTTTAAAAGAATACATACCCTGATAAAGTCGACATTGCATTGCACTTTTTGATCAAAATACAGTAACAGCATGAGATGCAGAGTGGTCATAAAAATAATTCACTGTTCCCATTTCACTCAGCGTACTCACTCACTACAAAAATAGGTCATTCTCCCCTTCAATCTCACTCATTCTCACACCTGACGCCTGAACACAGTAGCTGTCGGCGTGTAATTCTGCGTGTATACATTCCGAACAACTGTATATGAATTACTTTTTTAAACATCACCTCAAACCGTTGAGGGCAAAAATTTTGCAATCCGATATTTTAAGTTAATGTGAGCATTACAATACCGACAGCTGCTGTTGCATCAATGTTACTCATGGGGCGATGAATGTTTGAAAAAAGAAGTTGCATATCAATACTCTTAGTCATTATAATTAGCTCTGAAAATAAAAATGATTATTGGATCACAATTTCAATTAAATGCATGTAGAAAAATATATTCATCCCAGTGTCGTGAGAGGGACGTCATCTGCGGAAGAACTCTGAAACAAATAACGGAAGTAAATTCATCGATTATAAAATAGTAGCATGTTCATAATAAATAAGTAAATGTAGTGCCTAAATAACGTTATGCTACAGCTTTCGGCTGATGTTCAGCTTCTTTGCAAAATCTTTTCAAGCCTCGGTAAGTGGTTATTAAAAATCAAAAGCGAAGCTATTTTCTACATCAGTTTATGAATAGCACTTCGATAAAACTAAAACACTTGAAAAAATTTGACTTCAAATTAAATTAAATTTAAAAAAGCATCGTTGTCGAATTTAAATCACTGCTTAGAATTGGTAGCTTAGAGCCAGTCTCGAATTAAATAAAGTATCATTGTTTATCAAAATTTAGATCAAAATATTCACGTGATCGCTTAAAGTTTCTTTTAAAAATACACTTTATGAATTATTTTGATTATTGTTTTTCTTTCGTATAATATATGAAACATTCTTTTACGTGGCTTATAAATATCAAACATTAACATGAGTTTCCTAAAAAAATTCGAGTACAAAAAATTATCCAGAGAATAATATATTGTCATTGAACTTATTGATCGTGTTCATGTAGACAAAGAATGTTTGGTCCTTTGAAAGGATGCACTACGTTAAAATTAGTCACTCAATGCCGTGGCCTCGTCTGAGGGAACTGTAGGGAATAAATTAATTTTGGAGTATGGAATTTTGTCTGTCAATTTCTTGCACATAAACAAAATTTGTTCCCCTGTCAGTAAATAAAGACGCGCGTTTCTTTATTTTAATGTACAAAATTGAAATCCCATTAATTTTCCCGAGTCACTTCGCTGTATTGTAATAATCTTGTTGTGAGGTTTTGGTGTTCTCACGTGGTTCTCTTGTGGCAACTATTGCTAACACTTAATTAAACCAAGTAGTTATTTATAAAGAGCAAGTTCCAAAAGCAGAGCAGCACAGTGCCTCACAAAGAATGACCATTTGCGAAGGCGTCAAAAGATGTCAGATATACTACATACCGTAAATTCAAATCAAGTTTTCTCTGCATTATCATTATAGCCAGGACATATTCAATTAAAAATGAATCAATAAAAGTGAGGACAAAGACAAAACTTAAAGGAACATGGAGAAGAATCTTGTGAGGAACGTGACTCGTGCAAAGAGAGATTTTGAAAACCTGTTTACCTAATCTGTGATGGATCTCAAGAATTAGCCGCGAAAAGAGTGACGTTTTCAAATGAAGTTCACAGGCGCAGATTCCAGAGATGAGTATAGGGCCTAGGTCTTTTTTTGAAGAGGATTGAGTCCGAGAGATGTCGAGCACTTGAAGAAATGACCATTTCAACAAGAGAAATAAGGGGGAAAATGAGCTACGTGCAAAACGGAGATGGGCGTTTTCGCTGTAATGAGGTTATAAGCTCACTTATATCGGTTACATGGCGCACTAGGGAAAGGAAATGGTGCTATAAAGTAAAGTCAAGATCACTTAATAAGGCAAAAAAGTACTCTTATGAAAAAATAAACTCGCTGAAAAAGTAGAATAGCACATGCTTAAGATCATGCACAGTAAAATAAAATAAACAAGGCATTGACATATTTAGTAATTAAAATGAAAGAAAAATGAAGTTTCTGAGGTTGTGAGGTATTGAAGCAGTGACTTACTCAGAAACATGAACCTGTCAAGAAAGTGATTTATACCGAGGAATAAACAAGGCGTGGAGAGGAAAATATGCAATTGCCAGGAAATTTATATTTTGAGATAGGAAGAGACCGCCTGTCCTTGATCGTGACGAATCACAAAGAAATGAACGTCTCGAAGCAGTTAGGTAATTTGAGGAGAGTGACCAATCACGACGAAATAAGCCCATCGAAACAGAAGGCGTGGTGGAATAGAGACCAATCGCAAAGCAATGAACTTACCAAGACAGTAAGGTATGCCCGGGAAAGACCACGTGTTGTTCTCGCACTTGTTGATGAGCTCACGCTCGGTGCCGGTTTCGAGGTACGAGTTGTTAGGGCAGAGGTACCAAATGACCGTCCCGTTTAGGAACACGGAGGTCCAGTTGCTCTCCCAGTTGGTGTCCGGCGCAACGGCGGGGCCAGGACACGCTACACGGATACGATGTTCAGCTTTCATTTATATTCAGAGCAAGCTAAAAACGATTCATCGATGACCTTAGAGAATAGTAACATTTTGTTAAAACATTTCCAATTGATAAAATTTCTATCTCAACTGCCTCATTTCGAAGAAAGTAATAAAACTCAAGATAAACTCAAAACAGAATTTAACCTGCACGGCTCAGAATATTTAACGATGGTTTTTAAAGCCATACAAATGAGTTCGTATAATGTTTCACGTAATAGATGGAAACGTACAAATTTCTACACGTTGCTTGGTTTGTTCAAAATTTAACCCCTATTTTCGTTGTCAAGGTGATTATCATAGAAAACATCTGTGGATTAAAAATACATATTGGTGTATTTTTACACTATTGTGACGCAACATTAGTGTAAAATTTAGTGTCTTCGTTAGCACAGCCCGCTGCTTTGGGAAAAGAAGGCGTGAACACTTCGACAAAGGAAAAGGTTGAAAATAAAATAAAAAATAAAAACAAAGACACTCATGTAAGAGATCAGGAGCGTCTTTCTTACGAAAATAGGTATATGTAAATCAGAAAGGCAAGGCTGGCTTAACTATTATTCTGAACCTACGACCACCTCCTATAACAAGCGTTTCTGATTTTAAGGTACTTAGGCAAATGTTACCACTAAGGAGTGGTAATTCCACAAGGTACGCTAGTCGTTATCTAACAATTGCAGGCACTATCACTTTAGACTCGCCCTATGACTGCAGCTCATGATGCCTGTGTGTGTAGCACATCCGGAAGATGAGCTGAAGGACAATCCCCCACAGTATACCTCCGGAGAGTTTTGAAGGTCACTGAGTGCTACTGACACTATTTAAAGCTATGGAAGTTGTTCAATATTTTATTGGTAATCGAATTGATATAAAACCTTAATTGCATTCTCGCGCACGGAATACATGTCACAATCTTTTTTCATGTTCAGTGTCACCATTTCCATTAAAAACTGGGTTTATATTTTTATCATTTGTTGAATATTCAACTCACCATCAACGCATAGAAATCTCTCTGACATTTCTTGGAGTGTTTCATTGGTTGAATTGACGGTCCACCAATTGACGGTTGAATTGACGGTTGAATTGACGGTCACTGGCAGGCACTGCAGGACGGCGTTGAATTCACCTTCTAGAGTGGCCATACCGGGAGGGCAGTTGTACATCAGAAACTCGTGTTCTCGGAAGCCTTCATCTTTCTCTGGCATAGCGTTGCTGATATTCGTTGGAGGATGTTGGTCGATGCATGCTACAGATAAAAAAAAAAGTCAGGGTGTATATTTAAGGTAAAACTTATAACTTTGTACGAGCAAGCTTCAACCTAAAGAGACAAAGAATCTACAGTATTGGTAGCACATGCAGTGGGTGCAATAAATTTCCGATACAAAGTCATATGTTTATTTGTCATGGTTTTACAACAGCAATGTATGTGAAAATTTGACATCTCAAGCAGTTTTGCACTCTGAAAACAAATTCGGTATCAAATTACACAAATAGAAAAACATTACCGTAGTTACGACATAAAATCGAATAAACGTTTCAAAAAGTTATCTAAGACTTTAAATTAGAGCTGTTAGAATGTGGTGACATGACCGTTCTTCGCGAGTACAGCTTCTAAATGCTTGTGAATTTTACATGCATGGTTCTTACAGATATTTGTAGGTAGCTCGCCTATTCTTCATTAACTATTTTTTTTGTGTTAGATTTCTTTGGTCTCTTTCCTGAATGCTTAGTTTTCATTCTCGTTTTAGGTTATCTACTTGGTCATTCCACAATATTAATTTTCTTCTGCTGAATCCTAGCTGTAGTGCCTTTGACCGTGTGTTGGATCGTAGTTTTGCTGCGATGTCCATATTCTAGTAGACCTCAAGCCGTCTGCAGACTGCAAGAGATTATCATCCAGAATCAAGTAATACCTCTGAGCGTTCATTTTCCTTTCAATAATACAGAGTTTGCAGAAAAATATCCCCACACTATTATATTGTCCCCACTAAACTTCGTTGTTGGGATTGTATTGTTAAGGTAAAGCTCTGAGTTTTTTTTACCAACAAAGGTTACTAACACTATTGCACCCAAATAATTTAATCCTCGCCTCGTCGGGCCATAGTAAAGCGTCCCGAAAGCGTACAGGTTTCTAAAGTTGTTCTTTGACATATTTAGAATGTTTTTGACTTGGATCGATTTCAACTAATGTGTCTTTCTTGGTGTACGAGCACGCATCTCTTCGTTCATAGAACTTCTCTAGTGGTTTTTAGTAAACATTTGTCCCAGACACATCCGTGTCATTTGAAGTTCAAATCGAGGCACTCTAGCGTTTTTTTTTTTACTTAATGGACGGTATGCTTAGCCATCCACAATGTTTGAAATTTCACAAAAACGGCCTGAGCGTGGTTGACTTGCAGTAGAGTGATATCACGCGATCCATTCCACCAATGGTCGAGTTTGTTATTTTTACTTCGGCTGAAATCTTTTTCATCCCCAATTCCCTTTTGTACAACTGAACAATCAGTTCTCTGGGCGCATTTCTGACAAGTCTTTAGAGTTTATCGTAGTAGAATTACGTTGTTGAAAGATGGCCTTCTTCTCATGCAGCTCTCAGGCACTGACTGATGTCCGCTTTTGAACGTATATATATATAGAGGAAGAAAACAATTTTTTTAGACACTGAAAAACTCGTCTTAAAACTAATTATTTGGATGTGCTATAAATTTTTGGAGCGATAATTCAACACTTCTGTCGATGGCAAACCAATGCTTCAAAATTGACCATTCCTATTTATAATTTGTATTCAGCATGCAAAAATGCAAAAGATGTCCGGTTCCCGATTACTTTGCTGTTGCGTAACAATGGCAAATAAGCTTTCGATCATGCGCTGGATATTCATTGTACCCACCGCATTACCATTGATGAAATCTTTCAAAGAAATCAGATAACGTTTGCTAGATAGATATATTCGTGAACGAGTCAAAACTTGAAACGGAAGCTTCATAATACAAAAATTAACTAGAACAGGCGTTCAAATGGGTTTAGTACTGTCAGAAGAATAGGCAATGAACAGAGAGCCAACGCACGTAAAGCACACGTCATGAATTCTTCAGAGTGCGAAGTCCAGTTTCCATTGTCGCAAGTGATCTCAACTGTAGAGTTCATGTTGGCAAACACTTCCTTACCAGGACATGAGTAGGTCACCTGCGCAAAGAGATCGAAATTACAATCAAAGGCGAGCTTCCAATTTGCGTCAGATCGATAGAATACGAGAAAACGATTGAAAGATTAGATTAGTCGTTAGTCAACGTCCCCCCACCCGCAGCAGCAAATGCGATCCAAAGAGAGGAAATAAGAAAGCACCATTTAGTACGGAGTAAAGGAAACGCGGAATCTATGCAGAAAGGGCGTAGAAACACTGAGTTGAGAAAGAAGAAAGATCAAAGTTGAAGAAGAAAGTAGTGGTAGCTGAAAAATAGAACAGCAGTGAACCCGAAAAAAAGGTCCTTAACATAACAAAAACCTTTTATTTCAACCAAAAAGAAGGACTACCTAACTCTCAGCTCGGGCCCTCGCATTGTCCTCCTGGGAATGCTAATTCCCATAGATACAACAGTTGTATCCCCCTGAGGGGAAAACGTTTGAAATTTTAAGGAAATCTGAATTTGAGTTGATCCGTAGAAATAGGAATCGTAAATAATTATAATAAATACGAGGCGTTACTGCTCTTCCACTAAACTCGTTTCATTTGCAATGAGTCTAAATTATTGATGTTATATAATACTCTGTCAATCAATTGAGACCATAGAAAACAATCAGCACAACCATTTATTATTAGTTCAATTAAACATTCTACAAACTTAACATGTCTCGCTATTGTGAAACATTACGAAAACGTAATAAACTTTCCACTCCCAATATTCAGAACAAAATGACACAAATTATAGTTTGTCGGCTGACAAATGCCACATTTTAACGCAAATTGGAATGAGCCATTAAGAATGGAGTGAATGAAGCAAGGGCATAGATGAGATGCATCAAACGAGAGCCTCACCGCAGCGCCCGCGTTGCGGGTGAAGTTGTTCCAGTCTGAGGTCGAGTTGCCGCGCGGTGCAGGTGGGTCGTCCTTACACACTGGTGCCACAGGGAAAACAGAGTTATTTTGATCGTGACTGCTGAATGTCATAAGTGATAGAAAGCAGAGACAAATTCTCTTACTAATTAGCGTAGTTATTTTTGAGCGCCATCATTAACAGAAATAAGAGACAAATTGTAATCTGCATTGGGAATTCCGAGAGTCTTAATTATCTGAAATGACTGTTCGTTGAATTCAATTTAAAATTAAAACTTATGCCCGATGCCTATGCTCTGTTCAAATTTAATAGATAGAAGCTAATCAGTGCAGACTCAGATTTTGCATGAAATTTTCAGGGGATTTTAAATAAACTAGAATTGATAATATTCGAGGTTTAAAAATGTCTTCATGATGTTTCAAGTATTTCAATAAAAAAATCTTAAAATATGCATTTATGTTTTCATTAACAGTAGTCACAGAGTGAATTTAACATACTCTCTCGAAAAAATTTTCCTCACTAAACATAAAACAGTTCAACCGAGTAAATCTCTCATCTTTCAAAATATGCATCTACGGTTATGACACTCGTCTAATCACAAGCCGATTATCATGCCAAAACCAAGAACATGTTGATGTAGGTGTGTATAAAAAAAACACTGACATATGACGCAGTTCAGATCCTCCCTCTCGTATTGCCACAGCCCGTCATCGAGGCACGTCACCAGTGCTGTGTCCGTGATGTTCCAGTGGTCCTGCGGCCAACACGACGATTGTGTTCATAAATTAGGCGCTGGAAATTCAGACTACCTCATGTTAAGTGAAAGACTACTCAAACCTTGCTTATGGCCAATGTTAATTGTTACATGCACAATTGCTTGGTTTCGGATCCAATTGAGTTATTGCACAAGATACTCGTCAATAAATGCTTCGAGATAGAGAACAAATGGTAATTTTAAAGAACATGTTTTGACATTGATTCTGTTAGGTTAAAAAGACAAAATTACGTAAGTCAAATTGAACGATTTCCCTAAGCAAACCTCTTTGAAAAACAGTGAAGATGAGAATTACATCTTCGAAATTTCTTTACCTCATGAAACCATCCTGAAAAAATTTACCAGTGCGATTAAAAGTTTAAAAATTATACTTCTTAGAAAAATCAACAGTACAAGCAATCTCACCTCAGTGGCATTCAAGTTATATCCCTCATTGCAGGTGTAGGTCATCGTAGTATTTACTGCATTTTTGGTTACATTAGGGACGGTCATTTCTTCGCCAGCAGGCTTAATGGGGTCCAGACATACTGGGAACGAAAGAGTGTTTATGAAACAAAGCTGGAAGGACTTGTAAAAATATTGATTACAGATAACTTATTCTTCGGCTAAAGAACATGCAATATTTGAGCTCGTAGCTATGCGTAGTGTTGAAATTCATCATCTTCTATTCATTTTAACCTAGCAGCAAGATATTGCAACGAAAATGAAGAAATCTTACCTTTGTAGCAGGCTTTAAGTTTTTTGTGACTCCAACCGGTAGCACTGCAGGTCATGTTCTGTTCAGTTTCATTGAAAGCAAATTGATATCCGTGATCGCAAGTGCTTTTGAGGGTTTTAGTGGAATTGTGAGAGTAGTTCTTGGAGGCGTCAAAATCCGTGTATGCATTGATAAGACGTGGAATGACGATCATGCATTCTGCGAGAGACAAAATTCAATGAAAATGGTTTTTTAGCAGCTTATTATCAAATGCTTATGGTAAATCTCGTCTACAAATTTGTAGTGCGATAAAATTAGATACGAATTTTTTGTTTCGAAAAATAGAATATGATCAGGTAATTAATGTGTTTGGCACAATAAGATTGACACGACGGTCAGCAGAAATATAAAAGTCAAATATAACTTTATAACTACACAATGAAGAACGTGGATTTCCATGAGTCAATAGCTTTAATTCGATAGAGTGAAATAGAACAAAAGAGAGATTGACGGTGAATGAGTTAGAGCACGAATGAGTTTAGCGATGAGGGTGCCGAAAAAGAATGAAAGTGGAAATGAGATTGAAAATAGAGTTAAGGTCAAATGAGAACGTGTGTATACTGTAATTTGGTGGACGCGTTTTGTAAGCAGGTTCTAGATACGATACAATTAAAAAATTGTTGAATATGCAGAGCTGTTTTCCATTTCTGAAATGTACGTCCTGATTGGGCATGTATGTTCCTAGGATAAATTAGAACATACTTTCTCCAAGAAGCGAACGCAGTTATTTTAGTGATCGCTTTACACGTTCTCTGCCCATATTCATCCTCACTTATTACATCAATGTTCAATGTTTAATTTTTTCAAATTGATCGTGGAAGAAAGGGAAGTGTGGATATCGTAAACAATGCGGATGGAATACAAATGAAAAATTGGTGAATTAGTTGTGGAGCAGGGTGAGTAAGATGGTCAAGATAGGTGTTTAGTTGCAAGTGTGGTGGGAAACACTTGCATTTGTATTTGTAATGTGCATGTAGATGAGAAGTTAGACACATATTTGATGTATGAGATTTGACTAGGTTGTTAGATTAATGGGTATCATAAAATGAAGTACGTACATAGATTTATTACACAGTATTCCGCACAAAAATTACTATCTGTTCACAAAAACGCACCAGAAGCAAAAACTTGAAACTTGCAGAAAATCCTATTCTAAAGACTTTGTGTTCAATCGCCCTGCCTCCCGTTCAACTATTGCTTTTAAAAAGAAAAAGCCTCATTTCCTGAACTACCATCTACAAAGTGCCATGCTAAGTATGTTTGTTCATTGTAGCTTTTCTAGATCATAACAAAATGCTGGTTTCGCTCGGCGGCGGAAAATGATTAATTCTTAAGAATGGAGACAATCATCATTAGAAGTTATGGAGTCTATTGATGAAACGATTGCGGGAAGGTCATACTGTGGTAGCATCTGAAGTCCACATCCGGATACTCGCTGGTCCAGATGCCGTCGTCGGTGCACGTCACATTCATCTTGCCTATCAACGCAGAGGATGTTGAGGGCTCACAGCTGCTGGAATCGCTGCAATCATTCGCTGTGCCGTTCTTGTTCGCCGATTTCGTCTGAAAATCAAGGATAACGCATTAATTTGTAATTCAGTTTAAAATTTCTTAGACAATTCAATCACGACGTGCCTATTTTATACCGAGATTAAATAATGATGTAAAAAAAACATTTCCAAAAACTTCAAGGTCAGTTTTAAACACAAAAAATATAATTGAATGATTCTATACGTTACACAGAAATAGAACCATCGAATAGAGAATTTGTGTAATATCAACTTGAAGGATCGAATTTTAGGTTGATTACTTTTACCGAAGCAAAATGCAATCGACGGAAGGGATTTAAATTTTGGTAACTCTAAGATTCACGGCAGCGACGGTGACTTACCTGAGTGACGTTGATATTTAAACCAGGGTTGCAATGGTAGAGCACTACAGTCCCCACTGTGTTGTTGGTCGCCGGATTCTTGTTCATTGACTCGCCCGTTGCGGGGGTATCCGCAGGGCACACTGTGACAAGGTAGAGAAATTGGTGAAGATTTTAGCATAATTTTGCTGTTAAGTAATGTAAAAGTTGGACAAAATTTCCTCAACGGAATCATGTTCATGACAAAATGAAACATTTCAGTGAAATTCAGTTAATGCATTTATGTTTAATTTTTATTGAAAAAATTACGAAGAAGTCTACTATGGCTTTTCATTAGCAATGCTATGTATGGGTCAGATAGTGTTTCACTTCCCTAGAATATTTCCAATGAAACGCTTCTGGCATATTCAATTCTTTTCCACGCAAAAATGCACTCTCACGTGCATTCAATTACTAAATTTCTTATCAGAAAATAAAAACAAGGTTAGGTGGGTCAAAAACTAATGCATTTGTAACAAAAAGCAAACTAAAATGTAAAGTAAATTCACCATTGAGACGCTAAAAAGAGTAAGGGTTGTTAAAAGAATTCTTGTTTTGATTGTTTGTTGTATTCTTAACCATGGGATTACATAGTTTCGACTCAAAAAACACAAAAATGTTTCACGTTTATTTATTCTCAAAAAAAAAATTCTTTACCTCGATAGCACATGTGTAGATCAGAAGTATCCCATCCGGTCTTTGCGCAGCTTACATTCTGTTTAGTGTCGTTGAATCGCCACTCGAAGCCCGGCATGCACGTTAATATGAGGTTCAGTTCTGAGAGGTGGCTGTAATTCAGCGAGCTGTTGAAGTCGGAGGTAGCGTTTGCGAAGTCAACATCGTTGGCCCCACAAGCTGATTTGACAAAAAAAGATAAAACATAATTTACAAATCCTCCCAATATGTTTTAGTTATCTGAGTGATGCGATGTTTTCAACATGATAGAATTGTCGCAAAAAAGCTAGGGGCACTGATATCCTTCATTTGCGAAGTAAAAATTTTACACCAATTCCGAACTTGATAATGTTTTTTATTCTATGTGCAACGCTTATTGGCTATTCTTTCAGGCCAGCGCATCACGAGTGCTTGGGCCACTCACGGTGTTTGCAGTCGTAGCTCTCAACGTCGACGTTAGCCTCCCACTTGCTCTCAGCGCTGCATGTCAGTTCCAGCTCCTTTATTTCTGAAGAGCTTCCCTGAGGAACAGATTATTCATAACAGAATAGAATAAGAAATCATTATTTGCAATGACCAAAAAATATTCACTCCATTAATTTCAAATCCTGGTTGTTACTGCACATCAAATTAATAATTAAAATTTTCAAGGATTGGGAACGATGAATATCATTTGCATTTGATAAAAAACAATTAAGGTGTCAAATGCGATTTATTTCCTCACGAATTAAAAATACATTGAATGCATATTTTGGTTTCGTTAAGTGAGTTGAACAGCATCTTACAGCAAAAAACATCTTCGCACACCCATTTCCCTCCGATTCATTGACTCAATGTTTTTATAGTCCAGTCGATGGTCGCCGTTTTCACATTATATGTTGGCTTAGTTTCTTCCATAACTCATCGTGGGGCCAACGTTAATGGTACTCATTCTGATGTAAATCTTGGATTGCCATAGTAAAATCATGCAGAGCATTTTGCCTAAGAAGTGTGTTTGGAAATATCGCTTGTGAAGCTTATTATTATTATTTGGAAAGTCTTGATACTTTTGTTTTGATCGGGTTCAACAAACCTGCTGTCACACAATGTGTGAACGAAAAGTAAAGCTAAATTAACTCTGGCGCACTAAGGCAACTACTTTTTAAAAAATTTCACTGTTCTAATTCAACCATCCTACCCATCTATCCTCCGAGCGTAGGAAGCATTTCTACTTTATAATCATGAACATTGTTACCATTAACTCAGCAGGGCATTGAAACTCCTGCGCACATTGCTTACGTCAGCTTTGGAGGTGGGTAAGTTATATCCTGAAATACAAGTGTAGGTGATTTTCGTGCCCTGGGTGTTGGTGACGATGTCGCTCCTTGTCATGCGGGCGCCAGCGGGACGAACATCGCTGACAGCACACGCTGAGTGAAGAGGAAGCAAAAATGCCCATGAGGGTTCGGCATCATAGTGTAGGATGAGTAGAAGTAACATGAATATATGTAGGTTAGATGTTGCATTGAAGAACAGTGATAACTGTTGCTGTAGGAGCTCCAGCTTGGATACTGCCTAAAGACTTCATTGACGCTAGAATGCATGCCCCATTCGTGCTTAGCGCCAAGAACTCAACGTTGTGTCGACAATGTGTGAAAATCATCCAAGGTTTGTGTTCTAGGGTTAATACGCATTGAAGTAAGTAATATATTTTTTTTGAAAAATATACTTGATCTGAATTTCTTGCGTGCATTTGACACCGTAAGTGTAGAAGAGTACAGTATTTTTGTTGCAGATTTTCGGTATACATTCGTTTTAAAAATTTAGGCGATGAAAATAAGCTACGCAAAAAGCACGGGGTATGAAAATCCTAGTTTGCCTACTTTTCAATAAATCACCATGGAGCAAGTCATCTACGAAAAAAGAAGCGCTTCTTAAATACTTTTTTTATGTTTTCAGGTAAGGCCGCTCAGCGCATTTAAGAAAAACTGTAATCTTAATTTTACTTGAAATCGACGACTATAAGTAAACTAAAATTCATTTAGTTAAAGTGAGGTGATAGCTGTTGAAGCGTTGCACGAAGGAGAGTATACGAGCAGTTCATTAAAAGCTCGCCGTTGCTTACAGTAGAAACTTAAGTGTGAGGAAAAACAGCAGCAAAGAATCGTTTACCATCCAGATTCCACAGAGCTATAGAAACAAGGGGATTACATTGGTTACTGGCAAACATGTTTACACTGAATACTCAGAAATAATTGAATGCCAATAAATATTCATCTGTTCATCAAATATTGGCAGATAGAAAACTAAAAAATGAGCGTGTGTACGGAAAGTCTTGCACATGTAAGTGATCTGGAAGGCGGCATGCATTAGATGTTGGAGTAATGAGCACTTGAAGCGTTATTTAAATCATAGTTTACTACTGAATAGAATTCGATGGTCATGCATACATGAATGTCATTACAAGTGGTTCGTCTTATTATTTTCTTTTCAAGGAAGACCAACAGCTCAAAAAATCATTCAGATGCAAATGAATCCAGTTCCCCAGTCATAGTTTTCGCCGCATCCAGGGGCGCAATGGTCAAAGATGACCATTGTGCGGACATCAGCCTTTTGCTTTGAGCTTTACAAGGTCAGGTGCCTCGCTCAGTGCTTAGGAGTGTCCATCTCAAGCTCTTCTGTATTGAAGGCACACCAAGAATAACATAAGGACATCATCAGCAACTTATGCCTGTATCGACTCCCGATCATGGAGAGAATACATCAAACATAGAACTAATGCAGTAAAAAATACTCCACACTTTTATAAAAAATACAATACTCAATAACATTACTAATTCCAACAAAAATAGTGCTGATGGCTTGGTCAGTTTGGTAATTTTGCAAAGCTAACTCCAGGAACAACTCACCTCTGACGCAATCTTTCTTCTGAGCTAAGTTCCAGCCGTCGTTCGTGCATTCAAAGGTCTGCTTGGTTTTATTGAAACTCCATTCGTAGCCAGCATTACACTCAGCCTCGATTATGGAGCCATTTTTGTATGTTTCTTTTGTGTGGTCGAATTCGTACTCAATTTTTGCGTTGGCTACTGTCACATTTCTCCAATTACAAACTAGAAAGAAAGAAGTCAGCATTAATCGAGTTTTTATTAACACTTATAACTATATAGAAAATTACCTTAATTTTTTATTTCTTTTCAATATTTCCCATACCTCTGAAATCGTTCTAAAATGAAGTAACTTTCAAAATTCTAAGCTTACTATGGTAACAGCGCTGCTCGAAATTCGGCGGGTCTTGGACCCAAGCAGCAGAATCGCTGCACGTCTCTGTGGCTCGGGACTGGAGTTTACCCTCCTGCAGAGATCACAGATTAACATTGCCTAAAACAGAATGAAAAATTACTTGACACAGAAATTTTGAAATGCCTTAAAGTTTTTTACGAAATTTCGTTCATTTTAGCACCATATTAGGGTTACAGGGAAAATGCTATAAAAATTCAGTCTTCTCCAGGAATAATAATGTCGGAGAAAATTTCAGAAAAGTATCTACTCGATGGATCAACGTCTTTAGCATCATCGCTCAATACGCATCGAAGTAACGCACCAATATTACAAACATGCTCAGAATGAATGAATGAATAGAGCGTAAGGTATTTGAGTTGCAACACAACGATAATTATAATATTTAAAAAATCTGATTTGATTTTTAGATTTCCCGACAAGTATTTGTCAAAAAATCCCCCAAAAATATTTTACTGTTTATGGCTTTTAATAACTACTTTATAATTTCTGATCATGTATTTTACATAAAATGTACAGAAAATGAATTTTTACTCATCCATCCATCACTAATTTCAGCACCTCTTATGCTGCCCTCTAGTATGCGAACACATCATTCATTGAATTTGATAGATATGCGTGACAGCATTATTATACGAGTTTATAGTTGCAACTATTCCAATACTTAATGTGTTCAATTGATGAACATGTATCCAGGACAAGCTAGTTCGTAATGAGACCGGTCTCTTTCTGCGCTAAAAGTTGTCTGCTCTCATGAAGTCATCAGCTCTCCTGATAATCAACCGCGACATTTTCAACACAGCAGGAACAGAACAAAAAGTTAACTACCTAAAATAGTGTTGCCAGAATGTACTCACGAGCGCAAGACTAAGAATTGTAACACAAGACTAACAAGAACATTTTAAGACCGGAATAAGAAAATGAAACAAAGATGTTGTATAAAGCTCTAACGTACGATAAATTAAGTGGCCTTTTAAAATGTTTTAAATAAGAACGAAAAAATGCAAAAATACATTAACAATAACATCCTTACTGGACACTTACCCATGGGTATCGTAATACCCATGTCATACTGTGCGTCGAAACGAAAATGATTAAGAGAAAAGTACAAAAAAATAGGTTCGCTTCATTACGTTAATTAATATGATTTTAAAAATGCAAATAAATATAATAACTAAGAAAACATACTCCTTGTGACGCATAGTTTAAAACACTCTCGTTAGCGTGCACTTGTATTGGAATACGAGCAAACGAACATAATAACTAGTGATATGAGAGATTGATGTTAAAAGTAAAATGGGCAGATTTAAATAACTTTGCGTCTAAGACTATGAGGTCGACATTCGGGATAATTTTTCATTCTTACGTATCGACTAGTATGCCAAAATAATGAGCTCGAAGGGAAAACACAATATTTTACCATTGCACAAATTTATAATATTCACTAAATACGCTGATAATACAGGCACAAAAGAATTCACCGGAGTTAAAGACATGAGGATTATTGTACAATGGTAATTTGCGTCATCTCTTACACACGTCCTCTTCTCACATTCATCGTAGTTTTCAGCCTACACATACAACTTTTTTTCCTTCCTTTAAACTCCGTAATTTTTCAACAATCCGCTCTAACTACAATTTTCGGCACATAATTTTCTTTGAAGCTGCCCATTCAAGAGGCTATAAAACAGATGTGTTCTATTCCATTCATGCATGTCAAACACATCTTAATGGTATAATTTGCAAATTTTACTCATATTTTGCGCTATCTTGAAGCTCCTCTGGCACATCAAAAAAATTGCAGAAAGCTTACATTAAGTCCACGATTTCAAATATAGTTCTGAAAATGGAAGTAAAGATCACTATTTCTCATAATGGACATCGGGCAAACTTTGCCACCTCACCTACGAAGTAACAATTTCAAATTAACTGCATGAGCTAGCAAAGGAAATCAGAATACGGTGGAACGAGGAGGTGGAGTGGCTGATTCAGAAAAATAGAATGCTGTTAATCTTCTCTGAGCTTCCATGATCTTCTATGAGCTGTCACTGATGTAGACGTTCACGGATTCTCCCTGACAACACGCTCAGACGCTAGGCTCAAGAAATATTATTAGAGTGTGTATTTGTTGTTTAGTGTATCGTAGAAAGCCATCTGTTCCTCCCGTGTTCCTCACTAAAATCTTGTTTACGAAGCTAAAATAACAGAAATGTTAAATGAATATTCTAATTGATGGCTAAACAAACACGTTATTAATACAGCAGCCAAATTTATCATATTATTTCACCATAATAATTGCATGATGCGAAAAATAAAGAGATTAACTAATCCTCCCGAAAAGAACACAAAAGTTGAGTGCACTAATATCTGATGAAGGAACAGTGAAAAAACTAATCGAATACTGAAAGAAAAGTTCCGAAATCAAATAAGCGGGGATGTATGGCTTCTCAAAGAATTACGACTGTTGGTTACTTAATACGATGCACTACCCTCTAAATGCTAACAGCACACTTACCGCATCACGTCCGTAGAAAAATCCTTCGGAACAGTTGTAGTGCAGCACGCTGCCCACAGCGAAGCTCTGGAGCGGAGCTCTGACCATGTGCGAGTCCGCTGCAGGGTCCTGTGGCTCCGGGCATACTGTTCGAAAATTATAAAACCTGCTGCTACTTGTGCAATGGGACTATTATATTGGGTGCAGTTTCGTTCCCGAAATGAGAGTGGTTAATTTACAAAAATCTGGAAATGTTAGATCATATACATAAACTGGAAAACGATTCGCAGATGAACGTTTACCCTGTAAAGTATAATATATATAGCAGCCATTAACAATATATTGATCATCGTTAGGAATCTTGGGTGAGGTCTTGCACACAGCCTCAATTAAGGAAAAGTACTCACCACGCGAACAGTTCTGCACACCAGTGAGATTCCAGCCCATTTCTCGACAGTACATTTTCACGGTGGTCACTCCAAAGCTCATTTCGTAGCCTTTTTTGCAGTCCCATTGGACGAAGTCGGCATCTTTGCCATTTGAGTCGTCCAGGTACGTTTGCCCCTTGTTGAAGCCACCTGAACTGTTCTCGACTGTGACGTTCGGAGGGTCTATACATCCTGATGGTGAATCCTTAGTTAGAAACTCACACTAGCAGGAAAATTGAGAAGTTTTAAAGACTCGTCTGAGAATCTTTATAACTTGAATGAGAAACATCAAGTTCTTTGAAATATTTGTCAGAATGCTAGGCAATGTTTCTGCCTCTACTGCGCTTCAATATATTTTTGAAGGTCTGGACAATTTCACGAAAAATGAAATAAAAAATTGACTACCTATGTACGTAGAAAACAAACACATTTCATTAAATTATTAGAAATGCAGCTAAGTATTTACATCCCAAAAATACAGCTCATCATACACTGAATCCTCCCCGTTTGACCAATTAATCCCGAATTATTGGTGCTGACATTGGCAAAGATACGCTATATCGCATAATATCTCACATTTGGTGTTAAAATACTAAAAGCGCGGCGCATTGAGGCGTTACTGCACTATATAACGCTGAACTCGTCATCATATGGACTCACCCGAAATTGTTGACGTTATATAATACCCTATCAATCAATTGAGAACATAGAAAACAGTCAGTACAATCATTTCTTAGTTCAATAAATATTCTACTAACTAAAAATGTCTCACAATTGTGAAACATTACAAAAACAAAAAGAAACGCGCACATTCGCTATTCACTACCAATGAATTCGACGTTCCCGATAATTTTCTCTGAAACACCAGCAAAAAAGTGCTTATTGGTCTCAGCGATCGAACGCACGGATAAGTGCTAGTAAAATAACGAAAATATAAATACAATAGCATATTAGCTTCATGTAGTCAAACATAACACGTTTGCTCATCAAGTTTGCCAAAGAATAACTGGGAATACAAATTCATGACCATATGAACATTCTTTTTTCTATCTTTTTTTACATATTCCTCATCAGAAATAAAGTCGCGTAGTAGTGGTTAACTTCGATAATTCTAAAAACATTGTTTCAACTGTGGCTACTGCATTACTTAAACAACTATCCAGACACTCAGACGCTAAGTTGAAAATCAAACACCAAACTGGACATTTGGCAAACTACTACGCTGTCTGTTTAAAAATTAAGCAATTACTTCGGCACGCTTGGATGTCGGTACCGTTGAAGGCAAAGTTCTGGGGGCTGTCTAGCACGTCAGGGTTTTCGACAACACACTCCCGCCACTGCAGGCGGAAGCCGGCTTCCGTCGCTTTGCCGTCAGGGCAGGCGTAGCTGATGCTCCCACCAACAAACTTGGGCTCGTCCACGGTGAGGTTGCCTGGTGCATCGCTCGCGGCGTTCGCCTTCAGGCCTGCCTGCTTTAGTGCATTCAGCTGCTTGTGCGCCTCTGCCTCGCACACTTAGAAGTGAAACATTGTATGTACCATCAACCGTAATAGTTTTGACTATAAATAGTCGTATAATAAGCTGGGGTATTAATAATATGAGGTATTTATGTTGCCAATTTTTATCGAAGCTTTTCGTGAAGACACGAGAATGAAGGTAAAAGAAAGCTGTAAAAATCGACGAGAAATTAATGCGTTCAGACCATGTGCCATAAACAGCACTGAGCGGTCACCGAGGATCAATTAAGACTGGCCGTATCTACCATCCCTTAACCTTCGATCTTCTTGTTGAACTGAAATTTATTTCTTAGGGATTTAGAGTAACATACCAACTCCTGAAATTATTTGTGAATAGTACATTATGCAAGTATGACACACCATAGGAAAATTTAGCAATAGTACCAACATAATATTGCTCACATGTTTCACTTTTTCCTAGACTCCAAAAATTAGAACTACTTTAATAGAAAACAATTCAGTTATTTGCTTAATTTATTTGCGATGATTTTTATCCACGGATGTGAGACGGAATCAACTGAGAAATTGGCCCATTTCCACACTTCAAATTACTTCCTATAAGTTTTACCTAGAAATTTTGTTGGAGTTGTGCGTGGATCGTCACAATTTGGTAAGCTCAAGCTCATAACATTGTCAGAGCCTCTTTTTTGTATTGCCCACCGCGTCAATTGAACAGTACTTTCGTCAATTGAACAGTACTTTCTACTTCATAAATGTTTGTAACGCACAGCAACAAACCTCCTAAACTACTGCCGAGTTACCATAGAGGATTTTCCAATAATTACCTGGGACCTTGAAGCAGTCTTGTAGCTCTGGAAAATCAGTTCTGTCGGACAGCCAGTTGCCAGAGTTACCGACGCAGAGAAAGGTTTGTCCGACAGGAATGCTGGCGTTGCCGTTGATAAAGTAGCCGAGATTGCATCTGTAAAGAGAAAATTTAGCACCAAACACAATAGAGCAAGGGTGTTTATATCTTAAGACATTTATTTACATCCTACATCCGAGAGCAGTCTTATTTTTAATTTTTCCGTCCAATTGCCTCCTGTTTATCGTTACTGAGAATGTTATTTGCAGTTTTTTTACATTGTGAGGCCAAACTGTCGTTTTTTGATGGGCAGGACTTGAAATTTTATATTTCCACGCCATTCCTTGAGCCAAAAGTATATTCATACTCATGAATCTAGAGTGTATTTTTTGCTCATAAGTTGATTACAGACTCTTCTTTCTTTGGACTAACTGGCATGAATAGCGTAACGAAAAGAGAAAGTTGTTTCCAGAAAAGTCTTGAAAAGTAAAAGATCAAAAAATGAAAAATAAAAACAGTTTATTTCCAATAAAGTACAAACATGAAATGACATTGGTTTTTAAAATACCTTAACATTAACATTCCTAACTGATAATAACACATTGGTATCGTAATACCCGTATAAAATGTTGGAACAAAAAATGATTGACAGAAAAGCACAACAAAAATGAATTCCTTTCGTTGAGTAATCTGATTTTGACAATGCGTTTGAATTTAAGTAATTGAGAGAACACAATCCTCGTCACGCTTAGTTGAAAAATGCATTCGTCTGTGCGCACTTATATTGAAATAAAAGCGAAAATCGCATTCAGAGACCTTAATTAAGAGGTTCTTAATTGCTATTCATACACGGTTATCGTAATACCCATGCTAATTGTTGAAACAAATAATTTGGATCCTTAATTGCTATTCATACATGGTTATCGTAGTACTCATGTTAATTGTCGAAACATGATTCGGAGAAAAGCACGAAAAAAATGCGTTCCTCTTCGTTGCGGTAGTCAGATTTTGGTTTTGCATTTAAATACAAGTGCCTAAGAAAACATAATCCATGTGACGCATTGCTGAAAACCCTCTCGTTAGTGCGTACTTATATTGAAATATGAACATACGATTAGATTAGATTATAGGTTAGTTTGAGCCTCCCTAACCGCTATAAAAAAGAGCGTATCGAAGAGAGGAAGGAGGAAGGCACCATTTAGTATGGATATTAGGGAATGCGGAATCGATGCTGAAAGGGCATAGAAACAGTAAGTTAGGAAAGAAGTTCATGAAACATGAAAGTTGGAGAAGAAAGTAGTAGGTGCTGAAAAACAGGACAGCAGTGAACCGAAAAAAGGTGGTCCTTAACATTTCAAAAATATTTTATTTCAACTAAAAGAGGCCTACCTAACTCTCAGCTCGGGCCCTCACATTTTCTCCCAGGGAGCGCTAATTCCCATTGATACAATAGTTGTATCCCCCTGAGGGGATATGAGCATACGAACATAGGAACTAGTGATACGAGCATGAGGAATTACTTTTAAAAGTAAAATGTGCAGATTTGATTTATTTTGAGTTTAGAACTAAGAGGTCAACAGTCGGGATTTGGGACAATTTTTCACACTAACGCATCAACTAGTACGCCAAGTGATGAGCCCAGAAAGAAAATAATATTCACTATAACAAAATATTTTTATAATTACTACTTACGCTAAGAATACTGACACAAAAGAGTTCACAGGAGTCAAACATAAAAAGGATTTGTGTACAATGCTAGCAGTAACATTTTCAACATAACCGTACAAAAAGTTAACTATCTAAAATAGTGTTGTCATAATGTACTCACGAGAGTAAGAAAGTAAGAAGAATTGCCACCCAAAACCAACAAGAGCAATTTAAGACTAGAATAAGAAAATAAAACAATGATGTTCTTTAAAGTTATGACATTCGTCAAATCCGTGGCCTATTAAAATGTTTTAATAAGAACGAAAAGAGAAAAAAAGATGCTAAAATACCTTCATACTAACATCCTTTCTTTCTTTTCGGTTTTTAATTTGGTTTTGAAAATACAAATGAAAATAAGTCACTAAGAAAACAAATCCCTGTGACACATAGTTGAAAACACTCTCGTTAAGGCGCGCGTATATTGGAGTATGAGCAAACGAACATAGGAACTAGTGATTGGAGAGATTAATTTTAAGAGCAAAATGGGTAGATTCAAATTATTTTGCGTCTAAGACTATGAGATCGACATTTGAGACAATTTTATTTCTTTCGTTCTTTTGTATTAACTAGTAAGCCAAAATAATGAGCTCGAAAGGAATAAAATGTTTTACCATAAGACAAATTTCTAATATTTACTAACTACGCTGATAATACTGGCTCATAGAGTTCACCGGAGTTAGAGACATGAAGATTGTTGTACATTGGGAACCAAAACATTTGCAGCATAACTGGAACAGTCCGAAAAGTTAGCTTCCGAAAATGGTTTTGTCTTAATGCACTCACGAGCGTAGGAAAGTAAAAATTGTCAATGAATTACGTCGCATTTTTAAATGTGTTAATATGAGCAAAAAATGCTTTCAAACGTTTTAAAATTTAGATCATGACTTGATATTTACACATGGGATCGTAGTACGTATGCATGTTAGTTGTTGAAACAAATGGTTGGGAGAAAAGCACGTAAAAAATGCGTTTCCTTCGTTGCGTTGGTCTGATTTTGACAATGCATTTTATTACAAGTGATCAAGAAAACATTATCCATCTGATGCATTGTTGAAAACACTCTCGTAAGTGCATTTCCATATTGAAATTTGAGCTTACGAACATAGGAACTAGTGAAATGTGGGATTAAGGTTGACAGTAAAACGGGTAGATCCAAATTAATTTGCGTCTTAGACTGTGAGGTTGCCATTAGAGGCAATTTAGCATTGTTTCGTATCAACTAGTAAGCTAAATAACCGGCTCAGATAGAATGAAATATTTTACAATAACACAAAAAAAATATTTCCTATGCTACTAACATTGGCACAAAAGAGTTCACCGGATTCAAATACATGAGAAGGATTGTTGTACAATGCTAACCATAACATTTACAACATTGCTTAGACAAAATGAAAAAGTCGAAACGACCTAAAATAGTGTGGTCAAAAATTTACTCAAAGAGTGTAAGGGATGACACATTGTCACACAAGATTAACAAGAGCATTTAAGAACAGGAATCTGTTTCATTTCAAAAGACATTAAGATTAAGATGCGACTCATGTTTAAGCTGCTAACCGATGAAGATTTAGCTTACTGTGAGATGGCAGCACAATTCAGAGTTGGTCAAAATAGTGTAACATCGAACAATAAATTTCATCGGAGAGTTAAGGTAGAGCGATGGACCATATGGCGTGCGCTATTCATCCACAACAGGGCGAAAGGACAAAAAAAGCGAGACTACCAATCATCAACAAAAATATCATTTGAACATGTGAAATCTAGCTGTAACGTTTTTGATGACTGCCCTCAGTAAGAACTAAACCGTAGGGGATCAGTTTCTGAGATACTTTTATCAGAGCGTTTACGATAGCGTGTGAGCGCTGTGATTATGATTTCATTATAGCGAATGATCGACTCCTCGAGCGTGCCCCGTTCTCTTTAAAAAATTTCAAACTGAAAAAGATCTGGAATTGCGGGACTAGCCGAATCCTTTATTCTTTATAGAACTCGACAGTCTGTAGTGGAGAATTCGGTGAATGCAACCTATCATTGTAAAAGTTTTAATTTGTTTTAGTCAGCCAAATTGATAAAAGAAGTCACAGGGGCACAAATTGTTTTATCGACCTCTGCGCACGTTTTGTTTAATTTGCAGCAGTTAGCAGATCTGGCCGTTCGCCAGCCATGCAAATGTGCAAATGAAAGGAGATCAATAATTTCTGCACACAATCTTCTCAAACTGACACTCTTTCGGATAGGAAATGTACTTAAATATTAGCAAACGCCTCCTATGCTGTTACATTGTTTTCCACATTCTGCGGAGCAATGGTAAAAACACAGCTGATAACTGTGTTTTTACTGTGAGTGCAACAATTCGGGAAAGCAGGAGACCCAAGAGTAAAGTGCTCACTTGTACTGGACGGACGCTGAGATGTTCTGAGAGACCTTAGAACGCGTCATGTTCTTTGTGGGCTTAGGAGGGTCACCGTCGCACTCTGTAAGCCGATGGAAGGTGTTGAGGTAAAAGTAAGGACGTATAGTAAGTTCACGTGAAGGCTATTCTCATAGTTATAAATGATAAAAATAGGGGGCACATAAGTGAGAAACGAAATGAGGATAAATTATTTGCTTCACACAAGGTAGAGCGAGTTCAGCCAATCTGAGACCAATTTCAGAGGGTCCCCATGCCATTGCCGCAGCAGGTATGCCAGGTGATATTCAACAGCTGATTTTGCAAGCCCATTGGAACAACTGTTTACCTGCATCCATTACAATAATAGCCGACATGTTTTTATTTCAGAATAATATTTTATCTGTAACCATCGAATCATTCGTCTCTAACAGCTGAAAATTCTTGGCGAGCTCATCTCCAACTGGTTTCGCTATCCCACATGTAAAAATAAATTATTAAAACACAGTACTTGTTTGGTGTCCTAATGTGAAGGACAAAAACAAGAAAAGTACTCAAGGAAAATTAAAGCTCGTTCTCATAATACATAATAAAGCACATAAAATCCTAACTATACAATTTGAGTCGATTTCGTAATCAGAGAATTGAATTTTTATATAACGATACAAACCAAATAATCTGTCTTTTATAGAACATTATTTAATGCTATCATATTTGTCGGGGAGTACATTAGTCTGGAAATAATACTAGGAATACCACACGTTCACTGATTCCAAAACGAGATATTTATTCTAAGTAATTTAAACCCCGGAAACATTTACTGCAACTCAGCACTCAAGGACCGTAAACTGAGTATGTAGTTTTCATAGTAAAATCGCTTATTTGCAGCAATAAATACTTGAGGATCACTTCTGTGAAAATTCTTCACTTGCTTGATATTGTTAATTTTGAGATGTACTTTCATCCCAAAATTAATTGTTAAAACTCTCATAAGCAGAAATTAGGCGAGAAAAGGTAATACAAAAATGCTCAAAATCAAATTGCCTCTTTTACCATACCCGTTAAACGAACGTACATAAATATTTGGATCACTTTTTAGATTTTATTGCCTCTATTAAATCCTGCTGTCCGCTAAGGAGAGGTATGAAATATTAGATATTTCCTTGGGCCAAAAATAATTAAATTTAAAGCAGTAGTTAAATTGAATCTGCATTACGGATTAAAGAAATGATACACAAAAAAGCACGGTTTATCTATTCAATAAATAATTTAACTCTATGGGGATGAAATCCGTAAGCATGTGAGAAGTCAATGCCAGAGCACGAATGTGACCTTTCTATAATTAATCATGTACAACCAAGAGAGTACGACCATTTTAAAGTTTGTTTCATTCACAGGGGTTGTAAAATGAGTGAGTGGGGACGCTGGGAGAAATGCATTGAAGCTTAAGTGATGTTTCCTTAGTAAATGGGTTTGGGCTCATCGGATGTTGAAACTTCCACATCGACGCAACAATCTCGCAGTTCATAGTGGAAATTGTTATAAATAGTCAAGAAGGAAAACATTGTGGTAAATTCTAGAATAAAATAATAATTTAATGCTTAAGCAAATCTGCGTGATGTACGTAAAATAATATAACTCAAAATATGCGTCTATCTCAGTAGAAACTTAACCACTTAACTTTGACTGACAGGGAAAAATTTTGTTCGTATTTCAATTGATGCAGGAAAACAATCTGCCATTATTTCCACTGAAAAACCATAAATCAATAGGTGATGAAATTTTCAAAAGTTCAGAGAGCAGTTACTCGGTCACATGTAAGAGTAATCGTCTTCAAATATTTCTAGACATTTCCCAAATGTTACCGGCGTGATTGAAGATAAGGAACTGTTGTGAAGCTCTGACTTGAATGCCAATTGGATACGCTGTGTGAGAAGTCCAGTTTTGTAATAGTTTTGGCCCTACATTTTTCTTACCTCCGCCTTGCGGTGTAGGGCTTTAGCCACCCTGGAGGCAGGCATCGGATTCTAAGCTTTCATTAACTAACACATAATTTTCCTGTTAAATAGCATCTACTGAGCGACTAACGTGGAAAATATTGCTACGTGAGACAGTGCAATAACCTGGAAATCATTGCTTCACACGTATATAATTCATTTTAAATGCTCAAATAAATTTTGCGAAGGCTTTGTAGTTATTTACCTACGTGATTTTAAACTTCATTGACATTCTTTTTTCTCTTTTACAATAATTTTCACTACAATGTTTATTTTGATGAGTATTGTAACAATACTTATAACAATATTAGTTCTTATAACAACATTGTCGCTAATGAGCACTTTAAAAATGCCTTGTAACATGTAATTTATGCTTCAGTAAAATATCTTTTTGCTTGAAGTGGCGACTGTGAGAATGACGTAAGGATTTGTGGTGAGATCTCTAAGTTTTCAAAATCATGACGTTAGACATGCTGAAAGTAAACACAGGGGAGATTCTAAACAGCCCAACGTTTCGTTTACAGATTTTGATGCTTTTGAAACCTAAAACATTCTTCACGCTAAATTTTAATGTCTTAAAAGAAGAGTACCTAGCTGCCCTGGCCACATGCAGACGTAAGCGTTTACGTCGACCGTCTCTGTGATGAAATCATGCTCAGAGGGGCCGACACGGAGCACCACGGCTCCCCAAGCCGAGGAATTAAAGTTGGATTCAAGGAGGGATTCGTTGATGAAAGAGTTAGAAATCCAGTTACCACTTTTTCTGAAACATGAATATCAGTTAATGTAAAGATGACCAAACTACTGTAGTTCTACTTATGATCTACGCAGACTTTGGCTGCTATTCAAGGGATTGCGTGTACAGTACATTTATACAGCAGCATTGAGCTCTCTCACCTTATAAAATTCATAGTAATTTTGGTGCACATGTGTTGTTTCATTTTAGACAAATTGTTAGCAAATCTCTTCAAAGCAAAATAGTAAAAATCAAGATCCAATTTTTTTCAATTACGTTGCTCATTGCTTTCGACATTTATACTTACGCTTGGGTCAGTCCCAGAAGAACGTGTTGCGTAGACTCTGGTGATGTTTTCTGTGAAGAATAGAAAATTTTGAAAAGAAGCACGCTTCATCATTGCCCCCAATAATTACCAGGCTAAAACAAGGGCCGCTTTTGAAAGCGCTATTTTTTAAGCTGAGTTATCAAGATTTTATTCACCAAAAACGACCTCGCATTTTCTTTGATTCAGTTATAGTCGAAGTTAAGATAAAGCTATGCTGTCAAAAAAGTTAGCTTGACTATCGAATTTTTGCGAATGTATTGGAGACAATTCAACAAAAAACAATCACACTCAAACAATCGGCAACAGATTACCCTGTGCTCTCGCTATGGGATTACAGGTTGCAACTCACAGCCGCGCAAAATATTTCAGATAAAGATGATGAAAACTATATAGACATACTGCTCTCAACAGCAGCATGTTTGAGGCAAGAAGTTTCCTTTTTATCGTAAGTTCTAAGTTCAGCAAAGAAAAAAAATTAAAACGAAGCCCGCATATAATTATTCGAGCATTTCCGGGATACCACACTTCGCTTCTCTCCTACACTGCAAGCAATAATAGTTTGTAGTAAAAGAACAGAATCTGAATTCATCTAATAACTAACACTAACTACTCAAATAGTGACCCAATTGTGCATGAAAACTGCTGGTGTGCTAAAATTTCAGTGACAAACATAGAGCGACTGCCACGCAATTTTTATCATTATAAAAAGTCATGTTGAAGCCGCGCTTTTTGGTGAGCGTGGAGGAGGCGAATAATCAAGTATATCCTATAGTTATATTACAAAACTTGCTTTTGTGTTTGTCAGAGGCGCTTCCAGCTAAGCAAACGGAAGCTTTTGATTGTATTTTTACCTTCGTCATCAATTGTGCTCCTCCCTTCATCTCCTATCTATCTGATAAAAACAAGTCAAATTTAAATGCACAAGTTTACTACTGCAGTAAAATTTAGCATTACATTATCCTGCTATTCACAGTACCTTAAAACGAAATTGTTTCTTTACTTATTGGTTAACTATAAATGAAGTGTCTAAAGCAGAAAATTGCTCTGAATGAGTTACTTACACAAATAAACTAAGTAGTCAAAATTGGAAGAGTGTATTATCTTCATTACTGAGTGATAATCCATTTCTAAGAAAGTTCAAATACTGAGCACACTTGTAAAAATTAGTATTCTTTCCCTCATCTGTCAATCGATTTATCTAAACGATTTTAGACTGAAGAGCATCATTTTTTTTTCAAGTCCTGGAGCTCTAAAATTCCATTTTTTCAATGACTTCAAAGCCGTTCTTTGAACCCAGTGGACGTACAGTTAGACGGAATGCAACAAACGACACATTAATGCTCAAATAGGAAACGCCTTCATGAGATCGAGCTTGCATATCCTAGGGAATGCGTCGAAACAGTTAATGTCTTCAAGATATCCATATGAGTTGAGGTCGCGCACCACTTCTGTTGCTGGATTTGGGGAACATGAAAGAAAACCGAGTAACTTCTTCTGCGAGTGCATGGCTCACCATTGTTCCGCGACTGACATGAGGCAAACTATTGTATCATGCAATCGCGTCCGAGTTCTTCACAAAATTACGGAGCACAATTTTTCCCTATACTCCAAATTTTCGAAAAACTACATATATCTAAATAAATTTTTCTGAACTTATTCACTCCGCTGAAGCTCTGAGAATTGAAAAACCACAAAGCTAAGACTTCGCTCGACACTTGAATAGATCGTAATTTTGGACAATGTAAGTATTCAAATACTTAGAATGCCACGCTTCTGCAGAAATTTCTTAGAAGAAAGTCCATCTTCTCACATGTTTTTGACTTCATTATCAATGGGCTTCAATGCACCGATGTTGTGCAACCAAGGTACCAGAGTGCACTACGGATACAAAGCACCAAGAGAACATAAAAGATCTTACAACCTAATGTTCAAAAACTTGAAACTAGTAGGAAGTTTTTTCAACTGAGCAACATTTAGCTTTCAAAGCAACTAAATTTACCAGTAATGTTCTGAGTTATAGCAATGATTGTTGTGCTCCACTCAACTCAAGGACAGTTCAAAACTTTCGCTCATTGTTCAAAAAGACTTGTGTCTCCTGATAATGTAGAGAGCTAGAGGCTTGTGCCCGTACAGACAAATACAACTTACACGGATGAAGCCGATCAGGCTTTGGAGGTCCCTGAGCGATGTTGGTTGAGCCAAAGCACCTCCTGTTTGTCCGCACGACGATTGTGTCTTCCCTAGAATTCTGAGGAAATCTCCATAGTTTTTATTCATTTCTAACGTCTCTTTCTCTATTTTGAAACAACTTCCGCCACCACCAGCTCGTTTGTAGTCAGTGGGGCACACAGCCGGCATCATGCAAATGGAACTCTTGTTTTGGTAGCAAGCAAACATTGTGAGGAACCCTGTGGCGTTGACGTGCAAGCATTTACCCTCAGTCTGAAATTTGAAAAAAAAAAGAAAAATACCTCCATTTTGTATGACCGTTTTAGAATTGGGTGAAGTATAACTTTAAGTTTGTTTGATTGAGAAAATATCACTTGCGCGACACTTTGTCAAGAAAATGCTAATGTAACCCAAGTAAATTTAAATTGAATAGATGAAACAGATCAACGTTATGCCAAGATAATAAGCACTAGTACAAATCCTCAGAAGACAACTCATTTTAAAAACTTAGCGTATGTGTGGCATTGTCTTTCGAATGATTCAGCAACGGTACTACACTCTTTCCCACTCACAGGAACACCCTACTTACGTCGCACTCGGATGATTCTTCGCACTGATAGAATGAAGATTTAGGATTCGAAGGGTTGTTGAAGTGATACCTGGAGAAAATATTTTCGATAAGTGAAAGCTTGAAAAACTTTTTCTTTTATCTTGGGAGTTGTGTTTATTTGATTGTGAGTATTTTTGTTCTTAAGAAGACAAGAAGAGAACGTATTGGGAATGCTGCAGGATGCATGATAATTGGACGCTCTAAAAAAGACTTGATATATCCTGTACACGTTTAAAACGTCCAGTTTGAGGTTTTTGTTAACTGCAAAGCTGATCATGTAGCCACTGTAAGCTTGAACGAAACAATACTAGCAAAATTTTCTGAGGTAAAGAAGTAGAGTAGAATACGTATGTATAGGATACACATAAATGAATATAAATATTCTGTAAATACATCATACATACATATATACATACACATATGCATATATGTATATACAGTATATGCATACAGTATATATATACAGGGTGTTTTTTTTACTTTGAACAAACTTCGAACTTAGGTACAAAAACTCAAAATAAATCG